>JAJKLE010000046.1:0-278427 GCA_022593225.1 Xylaria sp. FL0064 | reverse complement strand
AACCCTAACCCTAACCCTAAAACCTAACCCTACCCTAAACCCTAACCCTAACCCTAACCCTAACCCTAACCCTAACCCTAACCCTAACCCTAACCCTAACCCTAACCCTAACCCTAACCCTAACCCTAACCCTAACCCTAACCCTAACCCTAACCCTAACCCTAACCCTAACCCTAACCCTAACCCTAACCCTAACCCTAACCCTAACCCTAACCCTAACCCTAACCCTAACCCTAACCCTAACCCTAACCCTAACCCTAACCCTAACCCTAACCCTAACCCTAACCCTAACCCTAACCCTAACCCTAACCCTAACCCTAACCCTAACCCTAACCCTAACCCTAACCCTAACCCTAACCCTAACCCTAATCTCATCTCAATTTCTATTGACGACTACTACTCTATTGCGACTAGACTAGTGGTGGGAGTACCAGCAAACCTCCCTTACGGACCACCTGCTGTTAGTCTTATTGTTACCTGCAAATCAAGAACCCCCGCGTACGTCTTATATATCTTTCGATATATAAGAGGTCCGTAACATTTTGATAGCTCCTTGATCAATAAGACTCAGCACGTTACGGATATTGGTATAGGGAACTGGGTGGTAGTTAATCCACGAGATAAGTTCGCCAGAAGATACCACGAGGATATCCAACGAGACGACAAGATACGAATGCATTTGCGAATGCCCATTTCGAGAAGTATACCCTATCTGATAAGTTTGACTGACTAGACAGATTATGGGACCTAAGACACGAAGTCAAGACACGAGTTCAGAGACTTCACGAGCACCACAGCAGACCACGAGTGTCAGCACACCTAGACAACAAACCCCGGTTGCAGCCAGTCAACCATCGCCAGCTAAGAGTACTATTGTAGTACGAACAGACAACAACGACTCAAGCAGTGGGTCAAGTGAAGAGGAGACAGTACCAAGACCAGTACCTCCACCTAAGCCAAGAACACCGGTTCCAAAGATAACTCAAGGAACACTTACACCAGCCAAGACAGTGGTCACGAAGACACCACAGAATCAAGAGACAGTGACAGCAACACCTGCCACTACGGTAACAGCGACAGTTACACCACAGACATCTGCTTCTACAGTACCCCAACCAACAAAGTCAGCACCAACTCAGACCTCGAGCGTACCAGTTCCTGAATCAGCCAACAAAGATAAAGAATCAGAGAAACCAAGGGAGTCAAAAGAACCAGAAAAGCCTAAGGAACCAGAGGAACCAGAAGAAGACGAATCACCACCACCATCACCACCTCCAGGACAAATCACTATGGCTAGTCTACCAGAAACTAAAGGTTTCAAGCCTACACCCCCTAGGCCATACGATGGGTCCACGGATGTGGAAGCATTTCTTGTACAAGTAAGACTTTACTTGAAATGGTATGAATCGACAATCGAAAAGGAATACCAGAAGATAATGGTAGCCTCTCAGTTCCTGACAGGAAAAGTACTCGAATGGTTCCAGCCAATATTGAAGGACTACTTGGAATCACCTACACCAAGCAAAGCTAGACAAGAGACCCGAGAAATCTTTGCCGACTATGGAAATTTCGAAGAACGAATGAAAGCATTATTTGGGGATACCAAGAAAGCAGAACACGCCGAAAAACAGCTTCACCGCCTGAAGCAAACCAAGGATACAGCAAGCTATGCTGTAGAGTTCAAACGATTGGCAGCAATTTCAGGACTACCAGAACGGGCACTGTTTTATCCGTTCTATGCAGGACTGAAGGCGCAAGTCAAAGATGATCTCCATAAAATGGATAGGCCCGAAGAGATCAATAAGTACATTGATATGGCCATCACGATCGACCGACGATCATTCGACAGGTACCTCGAGAAGAAGGGAACCACCACAAACAAGAAGGACAGCTCTCAAGAGAATACGGGGCAAAGGTCCAAGCAAGTGAGTGAGATCAAGAAACGACCACTCAGGGATATGTCTCAGGTTGAATGCTTCAACTGTGGAAAGAAGGGACATTTCCAGTCATCGTGCCGCTCCAAGAAGGAGGACGATAAGAAGGGTTACCAGAGAGGAAAGATTCCTCAGCCCAAGAAGAGAGTACGGGTAGTGGAAGTCCAAGAGGACGAAGAAGATGAGAGTCAACCAGGAAGCGATACGTCCTCAGAACAGGAGTATGAGGTTGCTATTCTAAACCGAACAAGCGGTTCCACACCTAACGAAACAGAGTGCCCGATCTGCAAAGGATTGGAAGAAAAGGCATGCAAGTACCATCCAGGAACTGAACAATCCTTGAAATGGATTGCGAAGGGATGTACATGCCACGAAAATGATTGGAATTGTGAGATGCATAATTCCAAGGAATGGCCTAACCAAGAGTGGGAAACCACTAACAATAGCGAGCCAACACCGTCAACAGACTCGAATGACTGTGAGGGAGTTCCCACAGCCAGGCCCAGGATGTGGCCTGAAGGTGAATCTTGTCCTGAGGGACAAGACTGCGAATACGATTGGTGTTATCATAACACAGACTATGAGTGGCTTGAACAATCAGTGGCCAAGAGCATTCAAAGAGGCGAAACGGCCTACCAAACACCAGAAGACGAGAAGATTGAAGAAAGAAGAGTAGAGAAGACTACCCTGGACGAACTCAAGAAAATGGAAGAAGTTTTCCTATGGCCCAGACTACAGAAGATGCAAAAGAACGACAGAGCATTGCTAGTTGGAGCCGGAACCGACACTACGCATATTCCCCAGTTAGCTATTCAGCTGATTGCTGAAAGCCATGGACACGATGGAACGATGATGGGAGGAGACAACGACCTCCTAGTGCCTGAACATCCAGAACATCACAAGGTTGCATGGGTATGTTGCGTGGTACATAGATGCCATCAACATCTACAAGACAAGCTAAAGAATGCTTGGTTTCCAAAACGAATCGCACGAACAGCAATGAACGAACCATACATGACAGACTACGGAGTCACTGCACGAGTAAGCTACCGAGACGAACGAGGATTCGCCATATTCAAAACAGATAGTGACTGCACACAAGAATCCACGGCAAGACACTGCACGGACGACTATTGCGAATATCATTGGTTGCTGAAAGCACAACTATTTCGACAAATGACTCATGGGAGACGAGAAAATGAGAGGCTACACTTCATGATACGACCAAGGACGGTAATCAAGAAGCGTCTCTCATCTAAAGAAGAACCAGACGAGGAAGGACCTACGCCACAAGAAACCAAAGAAGCATTGGACCAGATACCCACCAAAACATCCTATGCGAAAGAATCGAAAGAACAAGAAACAAAAAACGAGAAGGGTTCTCGCCTCAAAGGCAGCGAGTAACCGAGACAGTTAAAGCCCTACGAGAAGTTCGACGCGATACAGAAAGAAACCAATTTGAGATCGAACTTGAGAGTCAAGGAAAGATATATAAAGCCTTGATAGATTCTGGAGCACAAGCAAACATCATATCACCAAAAATAGCGGAACGAGACCGCATCCCCTGGAAATACAAGTTGAAATCCTGGAAGATTACGGGATTCGATGGAAGCACCTCTAACTACGACAATGGCCGAGTACTCAGAGAAACAGCACCACTCGACATATCTATACAAGGACACAAAGAGCAAGTTGTATTTGATATTGCCGATGTCTCTGGACACGACATTGTCCTGGGAGTACCATGGTTAGTGACCAGCGATCCTGTGATCCGATGGAAAGCAAAAACAATTGAATGGGAGTCAAACCGACAAGTAAAAAGAATCAACAAAATCGCAAAAGAAATCATCAAAAACATACCAAAGGAATATCACAGATTCCATGAATTGTTTCAAGAACGAAGGGAAGGAGAGCTTCCTGAACACGGTCCATGGGATCATCACATTCCAATCAAAGAAGGATGTCAACCAAAACTTCACCAAGTCTATCATATGGGACCAGACAAAACAAAGGCTCTATGGAGATACATTCAGAAGAACCTAGCCAGAGGATTCATCAGGGAATCACAATCATCTTGTGGTTACCCGGTAATCATGGTACCGAAAATGAAAGACGGAAAACAGACAATCGATGAAGAAGGAAATCTGATGTGGCGAGTAGTAGCAGACTACCGGCCACTGAACGAAATCACAATACCAAACGGGTATCCGCTTACCCTATTGGCAACAATGAGAGAAAACATCAGCCAAGCACGATGGTTCACGACATTTGATATACCGGACGGATATTATGCTATTCGCATGGCAAAAGGAGAAGAATGGAAAACAGCTATCCGGACAGTACACGGACTGTACGAATACCTGGTAATGCCACAAGGACTACGGAATGCACCAGCCAGCTTCCAACACATGATGATGACGATATTACGACAATTCCTAAACAAGTTTGTGTTTGTTTACCTGGACGATATTCTGATCTATTCAAACACACTCGAGGAACACAAGAGACATGTAGTTCTGGTATTGGAGACACTCCAAAAGGCCGGACTACGACTGAACCCAAAGAAGTGCACATGGCATGCACAAGAAATCAACTTTTTAGGATTCACAATCACCCCTGGACAAATAAGGATACAGTCATCAAAAATCGACACAATACGCAACTGGAAGATTCCAGACCCGGCAACGGTTACGGACATTAGACAAGTTTTGGGATTTCTCAATTATGTCCGTATGCTCATCAAGAACTTCGGAGACATGGCACAACATCTCACAAAGTACACAACAAAGGAATACGAAGGAAAGACCTTCTCAATTTCAAAGGAAGCACAAAAGGCTTTTGGAGAATTGAAACTCAGAGTAACCTCTGACCCGGTGGTCAGGTTGCCAAATCCGATGAAGAAAAAGAGGCTTAAGACAGATGCCTCAGACGGAGTGATTGCAGGAGTACTTGAACAACTTGAAGACGATGGGAAATGGCACCCAGTAGCTTACTACTCGAAAGCGCTGAGGGATGCTGCACTACGCTATCCTATCTACGATAAAGAACTACTCGCAATCATCACAGCACTCAAGGAATGGGAACCGTTCCTCACCGGAACAACAGAACCAATTGAGATCTATTCAGATCACAAGAACCTAACGAAATTCATGACCACACAAGAAATCACTAAGCGACATGAAAACTGGATGGTTTTTCTTTCAAAATTCAACTTCAAGATATGTCATATCAAAGGAAAAGAAAACATTCAAGCAGACATACTTAGTCGACGAGGTCAGAAGGGATTCAAGGTTCCAAAGCGAAACATTCAAGTGTTACACCCTCAACAGGATGGAAGCTTGAAGATTCGAACCATATTTAAGAATCTTTCAGACACGCAGCTTCGACAAGCATACAATCCAAATGAGCTAGCGGAATTACGCAGGCAAGGAGGATTAGAACATAACAAGCTGAGGTACAAACGAAAGATCTATATACCGGAGGCCCTACGAGACAAATTTATCAAGGACTTCCATGAACATCCACTACACGGACACCAAGGAATAGCTAAAACTGCACGACGACTACAAGAAAGATACGATTTTCCAGGACTATGGAAAGCAGTCGAATCTACGGTAAAAGGTTGTAACATCTGCAACAAAGCCAAGGCTTCACGACATAAACCCTATGGGATATTACAACCAACACAAATACCTGAACAAGCATGGCATACGATCGCTTGGGATTTCATCACCGGACTACCTCTGTCCACCGACCCAGTCACAGAAGTACAATATGATGGAATATGGGTAATTGTTGACCGACTCACAAAATACGGTTATTTCCTACCATTCAAAAGCGATGCGACAGCCGAACAGCTCGCATATGCCTTTATTCGCCAATACTTGGACAAACACGGAGTGCCAGAAAAGATTATTTCCGACCGTGACAAACTTTTTACGTCTAAGTTTGGGATAAGCTTCTTCAAGCAGTTAGGTATTAAACTCAAGTTCTCAACTGCTTATCATCCTCAGACGGATGGACAAACAGAGAGACTGAACCAAACTCTTGAACAATACCTTCGAAGCTACATCAACTACCAACAAGACAATTGGGTAGAATTGCTACCGACTGCACAGATTGCCTACAACACATCAATCAATGAAGACATGAACATGTCACCTCATGAGGCAGTCTATGGACAACCAGCTACTACCAAAAAACAAGAAAAATCGCTAACAGAAACACCTGTTACTACAGCCATAGCACCTCGAGCTCAAGCTATTGCTACAGAAGTCAGAGCACTACAGACAAAGCTGCAAGCACGACTTCAATTCCTTCAACAACGAATGTCACAGTACTACGACAAGAAGAGAATTGAGGGACCAATTCTAGCAAGAGGAGACAAAGTTTATCTGTTACGCCAAAAACAAAACGCAACTTCAAAAATTTCACAGATCAAAACGAAAAGACCTAGTGATAAATTGGATTTTAAGAAACTCGGTCCTTTCAAGATTGAAGAAGTCATTTCACCAACCAACTACAAACTGTCATTACCAAAGAACATGCGAATTCATCCTATTTTCCATATTTCATTACTTGAACCAGCACCAAAGGATACACCTGTCGAAACCCAACTAGAGGTGGAAAACGATCAAAACATCTATGAAGTCGAAAGAATACTGGACTCTCGTCAGAACAAAAACAATATTGAGTATCTCGTTAAATGGAAAGGATACTCACACGCCGACAATACTTGGGAACCTAGGAAACATTTGGAGACTGCCGCAGCTGTTGTGGATCAGTTTCACCACCAACACCCTGATCGCCCAAAGCCAGGAGTGAAGGGTCGACCTCCCAGGCGACATTCAACGCGTTCCAGTCTAACTCCGGGATAGCCTCGGGTTGACCGTCGCCAGATACCACTAGGGGATTTTGTCTATCGTGCTCCCCGTGTTCACGCTCCTCACGGTCCTTCTCTTCTTGTTCTATTCGCTCTAACCTATCCAGCTCATCTATGTCATCAATGCCACGAGCGATGGCCCGGATCATTTTGTCATGCCACAGTTTTTTTTGTGTCCAGAGACGGCGGGTTTTTGCCTTCGCCCTCTCTTCTTCTTCCATCGCAGCCTCAAACTCTTTCTCTAGCTCAAGGTGGCGGTGGGCTATTTTTTGTAATTGCTCTGATGAGAGCCCCTGCGCGTCGCAGTTTGCTTGTTTGGATCGAACACAGGATGCGCATCGATTGGAATCAGTGGGAGAAATCTCGCAGGGTAGGCCGCGACGCTCACGGTAGGAGCACTTGGAGGTCATAACGACGGGCTGGTGGGAAAGGATGTTGCTCAGGAGGCGAGAGCACTCAGCGGCTTTTCGCTGGGAGGCAGGTTTAGCAGTGCGTTTTTCTATGCGACCGGACATTGTTGCAGAAGTGTGCGTAGAGTAGGAAGGAAGAGGGAACTTACCTATTGTTGGGACAACAATAGAAGGAGAGAGGAGATAGTGTTACGAAGAGGGGTGGCCCAAGAAGAGGCCTAGCACACATTAGGCTCTTACACTCGTTCTTCCATTATTAACGTTTATGCGGACCCCGCTTACTGCATAAGGGGGTTGGCTGCGACTCCGTCGCTCCGGTCGACATCGATCCCATCGATCCTGACTGGATCGATGCGGTCGACAGCGACTCTATCGATCCCACCTTGGATCGATACTGTCGACGGCGACCTCGTCGATCCTGGGCCGTTTACGCCCTGACAAAGCGTATTTCCTATGTCTATATAATGATCATGATTTCCTGTATCTAGTCGCTCGTTTATTCTAGTTCTCCAGCTATCAATCTCATCTCAATTTCTATTGACGACTACTACTCTATTGCGACTAGACTAGTGGTGGGAGTACCAGCAAACCTCCCTTACGGACCACCTGCTGTTAGTCTTATTGTTACCTGCAAATCAAGAACCCCCGCGTACGTCTTATATATCTTTCGATATATAAGAGGTCCGTAACACCTACTTAACTAGCCACTCCCCTAGTTTATTTTATAATAAATAAAAATATATATATATTTATATTAATAATTTAAATATTTAAAATAATATTTTAAATAATCTTATTATTTTTATAAAATTATAAAATTAAAAAATATATTATATTATTATAAATCTTAAAAAACTTTAGTTTAAATAAATATAAATTTATTTATTTATATAAATATTAATTATCTTTTTATATATAATATTTAAAACTTAAATTAATAAAGCTTTAAAATTTATTTTAAAAAATCTTATTACTAAAAAGTATACTAGTATTTTTTATTAGCTGAACATATATTTATAGTAGCATAATAGACGACTAACGTCTGGCATTAATATTTATTTTCAGGAACGCCCAGGTCAGCAACTCATTCTCCAAGGCGACCATGATAGATTCACCTAGAAGCAGAGCCGGTGGCGACAATGGCCGCGAATGTGGTAAACAAACAATGACACGTTTACCTTGGAAGAACTACCATTAATGGGCACTAGCCAGAGTTTCCTAGACACCTACAACTACGTGTGTCTTATCAAAGCACACTTTTCAGGACAGCCCAAGGATGACTACGGAGAATTTCTGGACATCATGAAAGCATATCGGAAGGGGGAGCTCGACACTAAAGGGTTCATTCACTGGATTAAACCCCTATTCGTAGGCCACCAGGAGCTACTTGAAGGGTTCGCATCCTTCGTGCCACTGGGGCTTCCTATGGCAGATGATAGCGGTCATTTCACCATACGTACATGACCTCCCTCACCTAGAGATAAACAACCTCAAACTCTATCAACATCTACAGGCAGCAGCGATGCTAAAGACGCTAACACAAGCGTGCCCGATGCAGCTGACCACTCATTAATTACGGTAGTTCTGTCATGAAGCACACTGAAGCGCCATGATGCCACACCGGGGTGCCTATTGACGAGTATGGAAGTATGGATGCTCTAGGACCAGCTGATTAAGGTCAAGCATTGATTGGAATAATGATGACGAGTATTATGTCTCAAGCTTTACGACCGGATTCTTTATGCTGGACAAAATAGTGAAGCTGTTGGTCACATAAAACTACTGGTTTATCAGCGACATGCATGTTTCCTATATCAAGTTTAACGCTTTCCCTGAGAATTATGGGAATATAATATTATCCAATGTGCTATCATTTCCTCCACGCTCTTGTATTGATTGTATGGCCTACACGATGCCTTGTGCTCTGTATAAGGCTCAATGTCCCAGTACTGAACTTCACTTCTGACGACTAATATTGAGCAGGAGTTCACCGCAGGTACAGGAGTATCTATGGCAAGCTGCAGTGGTGTTACTGGTCGACCAAGATAAAAGATATCAAGTCTCGCTCGAGAGCCTCAGTAATCAGCTTGAGTTTATTAAGAAACGCATCAGGGCTCTTTCAGATGATCATACGCTCAATAATAGGTGAAGGTACTCAGAGGCTTCTGCTAATAGACATGTCAGCCATAACACAGAGAGCATGAATCCAATCTCTATCCCAAAGTTTGATAGGTGGCGACGACGGGTAGATAATACATATTTAGGTGAGAAAACGACGGATTGTCAACTGAAGTCAGTCGAGAAGTCTCCGGGTATAAAAGTGCTTTCCGGCGTTCGCAGCATCACGGCTTCTTCAATTACAGACTCGCTGAGCATAAAAGGCGCAGTGAAGCAAAGGGCTACATAGACGACCCTATCTGCGGCCAATGAAAACATCTGACTAGGGGAGGTGGGACTCGCTGATTGTGTTGCCCGACCCTCCGTTCCGGACCCGTTCTACTGTCCATGCTGGAACTCGAACAGTGCGACTTCCAAGCTGAAGCCCCATGGGTACTGTTGGCTGCATGTTCCGGCACAGTGCTAATCTGCATGAGAACCAAAACGGCAGAGTTGAAATTGGAGAGCAGGTACTGTAAACGGGAAGGAAGAGCAGTAGGTAAGCGTAGAAAAGACCTTGTATAAATTATTTTACCGCAATTTCACCTTCTGATCTATTATCACTTCGCCGTACAGCCCCCTCCAGTGACGACGAATCGTACATGTGCCACGGCACTTCTGTTTTGCCTTTTGTTTTTTCTTGTCCTACGACACACCACACCTAAAACACGCAGCGCCCGCTTGCTTGGCGTCCGACAGACAGCATGGGAGACGACCCCAATATAATCGACTGGGACGAGAATGACCCCGAAAACCCCATGAATTGGTCGAGGGCCAAGAAATGGTATATCACCACCGTCTGGTCAACCCTCACCTTCTGCGTCACCTTTGCGAGCAGTGTCTTCAGTTCAGCCACCGACGCGACCGCCAAGGAATTCCATGTGAGCGATGAGGTCATGGTCCTTGGGTCGAGTCTGTTCGTCCTGGGATTTGCTCTTGGCCCTACGTTCTGGGGTCCCCTCTCCGAGGTCTACGGCAGGAAAATCCCCTTATTCACCGGCTTCTTCATCTCCGCCATCTTCCAGATCCCCGTGGCCGTCGCCCAGAATGTCGAGACGGTACTCATCTGTCGTTTCTTCGGCGGCGTCTTTGGATGTTCTCCCATTGCTGTCATCGGCGGGGCTCTGGCCGACTTCTGGGATGCTGTCGACCGCGGAGTCGCCGTCTGCACCTTCGCCGGCGCTACATTTGTCGGTCCTTTAGCTGGTCCGATCGCTGGCAGCTTCATCACCGGCTCGTATCTCGGATGGAGATGGGTTGAATGGTTGACCCTCATATTGATGGCTTTCTTTGGAACCTTTGCTGTTATCGTGGTGCCGGAGACATCCGCACCTATCCTCCTGTCGCGACGAGCTAAGAAGATACGCTATGAGACTAAGAATTGGGCTATTCATGCTGCTTATGACGAGCAACAAGTTGACATCAAAGCCATTGTGGTTAAGTACCTTTTCCGACCACTCAAAATGCTCTTTCTGGAGCCCATCTTGCTGCTTATGACAATGTGAGTCGCACCCGTCAAATGATCTGGTCTCTCTGTGACCAGCTATGCCATCGCCTACAGCATTTTGACAGATGGCTAACCAATGCAGATATCTTGCCTTCGTCTACGGCATTTTATACTTGTGGTTCTTCTCCTATCCTGTCGCTTTCCAGACTCAACGCGGTTGGTCCGCTGGTCTCGCCTCGTTACCCTTTATAGCCATCATAATCGGCATCCTGCTCGGCGCTGGTTTTATTATATGGTACACTTTAACGCGATACGTGACCCTGCTCAAGACAAACGGTAGACTTTCACCAGAGGAGCGCTTGCCCCCCATGATTGTCGGAGCAGTCCTTTTGCCCGCTGGACTCTTTTGGTTTGCCTGGACGAGTAACAAGTATATCCCATGGGCTCCCCAGGTAATCGCCGGCATTCCCACTGGCGCTGGTGTACTCATTATATTCATACAAGGCTTCAACTATATCATCGATGTCTATCTCATGACGGCCAACAGCGCACTAGCAGGTAACGCTCTAGTTCGTTCTCTGCTTGGTGCAGCATTCCCCTTGTTTGCCAACGCGCTCTACAGTCACCTAGGCGTAGCGTGGGCTACAAGCACTCTTGGCTTCATATCCGTTGCTTTAGCCCCGGTACCGGTGCTGTTCTTCTTCTACGGAAAGAAGATCCGAAGCTGGTCAAAGATGAGTGTGAACAAAATGTGAATATCGCACTGGTGCAGGGTGGCTCTCTGCTTCTCACCACTACGTTCGGCGCTCTGCGACCAACACATAGTCGGCAAATAGAAAACAGAATAAAACGAGTATTTGGTTGGCACTAAGATAGTTCATGTAAGGACATGCTACTGGGGAAATATTGTACTCACATCTACAATTAATCATTCCGTTGCCCAGAGCGCTAGACTAATGCTGGGGAATGTCTGATTGCAAGAGAGCTTTACTGGTCAATATAGAAGCATATAGTTTAGATTTCCAATACTAGAAGATAGGTAATCGGCCAAAGCGCCATTGTCATCCCTTTTTTTGATTGACTGATGCCACAGGATTTATCCAATCAAGTTGTTCAATTCCTCTACGTTTGAGAAGCTAATCATCGTACTAGTATATGTAGTCCAGTGTAGATTCAAAGGATCAACCGCTAGACGCCGCTTGGATGTATTCTAATTTAGCTCCCGAGCGTAGCGCCAGCCCTACGCCTGATCTCCAACTTGGCAAAGGGATCAGCATAGTAGCTTGCACCAGTCATGCGATGTTTTATTTCTACACCCTCAGGAACTCTGAAATCATACTTCATCAGGATATGAGCGAGCGCAACCTTGAGCTCACTAGCAGCAAAGAAACGCCCAGGGCAGGCATGTTTGCCATGACCGAAGCCTAGGTGTCGTTCGCTGGTGCTGACCAAGAGCGCCTCTTGTGACGTTATTGCGGTAGATGACTTGTCCTTGGCAGCTTCCAGGGTGTTGCGCATACGGAGGAACCGATGGCCGTCCCAAGTCTCTGGCGATGAGTATGTTTCTGGATCCCACATCTTGTGTGAGGAGACGGCGATCTTGGTCCCGCGGGCGAGGTAAGTCCCATCGGACAGTGAGATTGGTTTCGTGGCCACGCGACGCATGGAGACTAGGGTGATTTGACGCCAGTGTCAGCTTCAATTTCCTTCCGACGTGGCTAAGAGCATACAAATGAGGAGATGCACTTGCGACATACCAATACCAATGGGCTTTAATCTTAGACTTTCCTTGATGACACTGTCCATCAGCTTCATGTCGTTCAGTCCCTTCTTCACCAGTTGCCCATCCTTGACTACACTTCTGATCTCCTCGCGTAACGGTTCGATAATCTCGGGATTTCGAGCAATATCCAACATGGTGACCGTGAGCAGGTCGCTCGTCGTGTGGATGGCGACGGTGCTAAGGAACAGCTGCACGATCTCGGGGTCGTAGGCGCGCCCCTTTTCAATAGCGATCTGCTCGAACCACTCAATTGCATCGTAATACTCAATTGGTGGCTTCCCGTGCGCTCGCTGTCGCTCTTTCTCCCGCCGGCGCTTCTCGAGGACCGGTCGGATGATATCACCTGCCTGTTTGACTTCGGCACGTAGACCTTTAGCCTCAGGGAGGAACCAATGCACGAGACGTCGGAATGGCCCGGGAACCTGGCGAAGCTGCTCTGCAGCTCTCATGAGATCCACAGTATAGTTGACAGTAATCTTGAGCCACTCTTCGTTACGACAAAGCTCCTCCCCGAGAAAGATTCGTGATGACAGCCGGGCCACGAGAGCCAGATTAATATTTTTCAGATTTTCCACGTGCCAGTCTGTATGACTCATTGCTGTTAGCCTATGCTACAAGTTCGACATGTCCTGATGGCGGGAGATCCAGGACCCCTTACCTTCATTTTCTGTGTATATGTCATGTAATGCGAACTCAGCTTCTTCAGATAAAGGCTCCGTCATTCTCACTGGTAAGGAATATTTTATTTAGCACCGGTGTACAGCATATTGAGTGTCTACTTACTCACCCAAGCTTGTGAGATACTTCTGTATTACAACTATACCGATATCGTTATCGAACATGCCCTCTCGTGTCGGTTCGAATCCGGGCAGATTGCTGAAGAATAGCTAAAAGAACCAGTCAGCTTTGGATCGCGTGAGTATAGGTGTTAGCAACGTACATGTGCCATAAACTCTACAAAGCTAAGATCCTGATTATTCTTGATCTCATTTGCGAAATGAGGCGGCAGGACCGTGGTTAACCCTACGTCAGCAGCCATCATGTTGAAAGGCCGCCCTGGGAATTTATGTAGGCCGGTATAGATGATATTCTTCGCATTTACAAGCCACTCCTTACGCACACGGCTCGTCGATAGTTCAAACGCGTGATTAGGATTCACAAGAGGCAGACGAGTCGACTTTGGTCCGCTGGCGAGATAAACTAGTATCACTAACACGACCACACCAGCGTAGTTGAGTAGCTTATTGTCCTGCAAAGTTGTCCCGGATTGCCCTATCCAGGGTAAGGACATGTTGGCCACGACAGACATGATGATAGAGATGAGAATAACGAAGTCGGTAATTTCGCAAGCAGACAGATGAACAGATAGAATGCTAGGCTATAGCAAAGGACAAGATAAAATTCAAAATGCGTGTGCTGATACCTGTAGTTCACCACCAGGACGGATCTCACTGTCCGGAAGCTCTGCTGAAATGATTGACCCCTCGGACGCCTGCGATATCCTAACTAAGCACTACGCTCAGCCATGCCCACATAAGCAATGACAGCACAGACTAGGAGCCGCGCGGAGTTTACACGTATGCGCTGCTCCGATATGTCTAGCAGATTGCCACTATCGTGAAACCGATATGCCGTAGACTTACTTTCCAGAGTTGTGGGAACATAAGAAGACATTTCCAACAAGTATCGCCATGGAGCATACTGTGCATGTTCACACGGTCCGCCTAAGTCTCTTCTCGCGTAGATAATAACGGTAAAGTTGCATTAGCTTACACATGGAGGAAGAGCCCCCTCTCTAGCGTTCCCGTCTCCCTATGCTAGCGTGCCAAGTACGCTGCGTAGAGGCGGGTATGCAGTGGTGGTATGCATACACATACATTGCGGGTAGACGGCACTACATAGTACACACTACTTTCTTCACGAGACGCGCGTGGGCATCTGCGCATAGACCGTACACTGACCACTCAAAATGAGCCTGGCCGCGACCGTGCGAATGCTTTAGTTAAGTTGCTGGTTCAGAGAGTTACCGTAAATGGATAGTGTAAGTTCAAAACGTCAGTTAGAAGCGCTGGAATGTTTCGATTGCCCGCTTTTCTTCGGAGCAAATTCGCCTTGTCAGGGTCGAATGGGGTTCTAGGCCGGACGTCAATCCCTGTACTGCGATAGAACACCAACAACGCACGCTGTGACGTACTCTGTTGCAGGGGATCTTAGACCAAGATTCGTCGTCAAGAGGACTTGGCACGCTAACACGAGCGGAAAGCCTAACTTAAAAATTACCCTAGTCAATTCTTGCTCATGGCAGTTTACGTACCTACTGATATACCACTGTATAGGTGAAAGGTACACAGGCGTTCGTGAATTATCTTGTACAGGTTCGTAGTTCAGCAAAAGGTTCGTCGATCACGGAGGCTGACATGAAAATGCTACTCTAGTTGCGAAATGTAACCCGCCGCCGTCCTGAGATTAATGCTACCACAGTTACGAGATAGATGCTACTATACATCCAAAACAGAACTACCGATTCGGCATCCCGAATCTAGCTCCCCTGTTAATGATCCGTGCACGTAAACAATGCTTACAAACTCCCCCTAGGGCTGCTTCTACGTGCATACATCTCTATGCAAATAAGCAGACATGACAACGTCTCTTCGCATTTGTGGACTACTCTCATAGACTTTACACTGAGGCCGCATTAACCTTCGCGCTATATAGGATTATCCACAAGGCTCGCTATATGGTCAACAGATTGCGATCGAACTTGATTGTGACTTGATTGGTTTGAGCGGGCCTTGTAAGCAAAATAATCACTTCACCCCACCCTCCCTGCAGCGCGATGAGTTTCATATAATTCACGCTTTGAGTCAAGGTTGATCCCGAACTATACGATGACATTACTCTGCTGCAGCGACAGCATGCAGATAAGAGAAAACAACGCATTCATTGTCGTCTAGACTCTGAGAACAATGAGCCCGGCACGCTCATTTTATGGGATCTTTCCGAACAGTGGTACCAGAGGTATGATTTCAAAGGGTCTCGCTATCAAGGCCTCAGTTTCATTTTGGCGCACTAACTCGGCGAGCTTCGGGTTCTGCCTATGTGATACCTGCGCCTCCCGGCTCTCATACCTATCCATGCATGGTGACCTGTAAGCACTTTTCGTTTATCCAGTCTCTAAGGGCTGTTTCTCAACAATCAGAATGGAGGGTTGTTATATACGTACTTCTCCCATATCAGAAGCATAGGTGCATCTGGATTAGTAATGTTCTCATGAACGGCGTAGATAAGTGTGCCCGGCTCGCCGTCTTTAACGGATTTGGCAATGTCCTCCATCAAAGTTTTAACCTGAAAGGTACGTCGTCCGACACCGTCAGCGTTGTGTCTAAGGTTATGCATAATTGAACCACACCCATGGCACGAGAGTCAGGTACCTTGTCCCATTTGTCAGGGTGTGGGTAGATGATAACACATTGAACAATCGCTTCAGAACTCGACATGACTGATGATATTCTGCGAGAAAGAATTAGGCTGGCGTTGAGCAATAAAACGACAAGACTGTACAAGACCTTAGAATATACTGATAGTAAAAGAAGGGGAGGTCTAAATATATGATATCAAAACTTTATCAACTAGCTGTGGTGAACCCCAAGCGCAGTAGATAAATTTTATTCTACAAGCAGTGGAATGTATGGTTAATGGAACAGTCTAAATTTATATGCAGTGGTAGGTAACAAGAATGGTGGTAGTCAAGCGGCGCCTATCAGATAAGACGGAAAGTTAAAACATTGTTAATTATAAGGCGTATTATTTTTAAAGTACACGGAACATCCAAGGTCCAATAAGTAGATATAATCGATATCTGTTTAACGCTAAATGTGTAATGCGGGGTTTTTTATGTTGTATCTACTACACTGTATAATTCTGTGTATATAAGCTGTTATCGACACTCTATGTAGCTTTGGACGTGACAAGAGCAGTCTTTCTTCAGCTTATATCAAGATTCCCACAGGCTTCCCTCTATTGCGACCAATCAGCTGCCCCTCATTAGTCATGCATGCTCTCTCAAGCACAACCTTGGCATTTTTGCCCATTGCTCTTATCGGTAGCTTTCTCGCTTATGCAATATATCAATGCGTTTTCTCCCCGCTGGCCGTGTTTCCCGGGCCAACTGCTGCCAAGCTGTCCAAGGTCTGGCGCGCTTATGTCACGTACAGGGGTCAATGGCATAAGGACTTAATGGAATTGCACCAAAGATATGGGCCAGTAGTGCGAATCGGACCGAACGAGTTGTACGACTTTTCTCCGTAATCCCGTCTTCTTCGAACCGTAATCTGCTCGCATAGCATCGTCGCTAACCAGATGAAGGAGCGTGGGGGACCCTGAGGCGTTTCTCCAGATCTACCGTAAGTCGACAATGCTCCCAGCTACAGTTATGTACTCCCGACGATCACCAAATCAACTGAAATACATCCGGTCTGGTATCTTATGACTCACCTTCTTTACCATGCAGGTATAGCTAATGCGTTCCCAAAATCCGCATCTTACTCAGTCGTGCAAGGTTCGCGTCCCTTTGACTTGACTGGGGAGCGTAATGAGAAGGTTCACACGGCCCAGCGCAAAGTCAGTGATTTCCTTATCTGTGGTAATTACCATTTGATTACCTGAAACATATGTGCCCAAGTGGAAGATGATTGGCGAGCATGTGCTTGCATCCTTCTACTGTTACTACACTGTCTACATGCCCATCCCACCGGAGATAGACATGTAGCTAGCTCCTAATTCTCGAGTAGCTAGTGGCAAGACCATATTCCATGGCATCCAGCAAGAGGCTAGAGCCGCAGATCGACGAATTAGTCAGCAGTCTCCTACAGAAGCTTGATGTGTTATCCGCAGAGCCGCGGCCCATTGACCTGGGCTATTGGCTGCAGCTATTCGCCTTTGACGTGATAGGCGCTGTGTCTTTTACAAAGCCGTTCGGATTTGTCTCGGCGGGATCTGACCAGGGATTGTTCGACCGACTTGAACGAACCATGTGTAGTGCTGCATGGTTGATGCATGCGGGTTGGTTTTTCAGACTGCATCAAAGGTTCATCTTACCGGTGTTTGGAAACTGGCTGGCCGTCAACGACAGAAACGGGTACTTTTTCCAATTTGCTCAGCGAGAAGTCCAGGCTCGCAAAGATAAGGGCGGCAGCGACATGGATATTGTGGGACAGCTCTTCCAGGCTCAGCAGAGCAAACCGGAGATGTAAGTGAGGCGCAGTGAAGGTATGAGGCGGCAAGACCAAGATGGTGGACCACAGCCCTGACACAGTGCTGTGAGAGCGATGAGTAATCGGGTGATTGACTGACAAATTCTGTTCTCTCCAGAAATGACCTCACAATTGCATTTATGATGACATCCAACGTGTTCGCGGGATCGGACACCACGTCTATAGCTCTCCGTGGCATCTTCCTCAATTTGATGCGCCATCCACGGGTCCTTGCTAAGCTGCGGGCCGAACTACGGCAGTTTCCTGCTCTCATCGCCTCGGCAGAGGCTGAATCCTGCCCCTATTTGCAAGCAGTCATACATGAGAGCTTGCGCGTATTCAGTCCTGCCGCATTCATCCTCGACAGGGACGTTCCCCCGGAGGGTATGGTCATCTGTGGACGGCATGTGCCTGGTGGTGTAAGTCCCACATGCTATGCGAATAAGCGTATATAGTTGCTAATGATCACGATTGGCTCGTTTAGACAACGGTTGGCACTAGCCCGTGGGTGATCCATCGCTCCACTCTGATATGGGGGGAAGATGCAGATCAGTTCCGGCCTGAGCGATGGCTCGATTGCGAAGACCCGGGATCACTAAGTAAGTATGCAATGCAGCTACTCTCGCGCTGGGACCATACCTACCAAAACGCAATCTACTGGAACTCGAACTGACTGACTTGTTTTGCTACTAGGGCGCTTCTTCTTCGCATTCGGTGGAGGCACTAGAACATGCATCGGACGCAGTAAGATTTTATCACGCCATGACCGAGCACACACCTTTCACCAACATGATCCGAGTCGATACACCGAGGTACAGAAAACGCTGACATCTTCCTAACCTGCAGATATCAGCCTGCTCGAAATTGAGAAGCTCGTCCCCACACTAATCATGCGCTATGACTTTAAGCTATCTGACGATGTGACGATCTCGGAGGACTGCGGGTAAGCGTTCCAATTGATGCAACCCTGAATGATCTAGATCAGTCTCAGATATTGACGTTCTATCTTCGCTCTAGAGCTCTAGTTTTCCTCAAAGGCTTGCGTGTGAACATATCGAGACTTGATGAAGTGTCTACTGCTTAATACAACATGATATTTCGCGGTCCCAAGGTTCGATCGAACCATCGGAGAAACGTTAGAGTTTCATAGGTAGCAACTTCACCTTGCAGAGATTGGACTACTTGTGTATTCTGCAATCAAACCCCCAAGGGCTGCACACGGTAACAAGAATTGTGTTTAAAGTTAGCTCCCTATATATATAAATCGCAGTAACATTATACTCTAGCAGTAGTTCAAAGGAGGCATTATCTTTTTACGTGATATATAGAAATTTGTAGGCATTTTATCTTAAAAGTTGCCTTAGCGCTAAGTCTATTGATTTCTACGTAACTATGCTGTAATAGTATCCTATCTTAAGTCTACGACCTGCTCAATCTACAAGGTTGACAACCATTCTAGACACTTCGCGTCAAGGGTTGTACGGGGAACCAGTTATATAACAGACGTCAGGTTATATTTCACAGGAACTTGTCACATGTAATGGTGAAGGCGGCATAGAATATAACAGATATTTTCTATTGTTCTCGAGAAAATCAGTAGTTCCTTCTAATCGTAGTTTCCTAGGCCTTCTAAGCCAAAACGCTACGTGATAAAAAGTCTGTCGTGAGTTACAGTGATCGGAAGATCACACATACCAGTCAGATTCATGTTCTGACAGGGATCATTTTGACCCAAAGGGGATGCTTCTCCCAGAATGTATAGCTGGTCTGATTTTCCCATCCAATACATTCTTTCATAAGCTCGAGATCAAAGTGCCAAGCAATTTTGGCAATGATGAGCCGGACCTCATGATTAGCCAGTTGCTGCCCGAGGCAGTTGCGCGGGCCATATGAGAAGGGCTTGAGAGCATCTCGGCGGTCGCGGGCGTATTTCTCGGGGTTTTCCCCTGTCCAGCGCTCGGGTGCGAAACGGCGGGGCTCAACCCAATTGCTGGTCGCGTTGAAAGATGCGAACATGGGCATACTAACGCAAAGGCCTCCCGGGATATAGCGTCCTTCAAGTACTGCGCCCCCATCAGGTACCATTCGCGTGTGGTTTGCTGGGGATGGAGGGTACATGCGTAGTGTCTCCTCTACCACGCCAAGTAAGTACTTGCACTGAGACAGACGAATCAAGGTCATGTCTTTCTCGTCCGGGAAAGTCTCTCGGATCTCAGTAGTTAGACGTTTATAGACCACAGGATTCAACCCCAAGAAATATACTGCTCCAGCAAGTAAAGTCGCTGTTGTTTCGCTGCCACCGATGGTCAATAGGGATGCGTGCTCAGACAGTGTTCCGAAGTCAACCTCGTCTGTCTTGTGTAGCTCTATCAGCCTCTGAAGAAAGTCCATGTGCTGGGGCTTGTGGCTTATGCGAGATTTGACTTTTTGCTGCAAGAGAATTAATCAGAAATGTGAATTCATGCATTGATAAATGATTTGATTGTAACTAAAAGAACTTACATCAACTAACTGCCTATGAGTCGTTGTCCGTCGATACACAGAGCTTGGAATAGCCAACTTCTTGTAAACCTTGTCGAAAGGATAAGGGAGTTGGCGTGCAGATTGTCCGAGGGTCATTAGTGTAGCCAGTGACAAGCTACAATCAATCCAATCATGTAGCTTAGGGTCGGACATGCAATTGAAGTCCTCACCATACGCTAAGATACGAATCAGTAAGGAGCTTTGGGACGCTCAATGCTAGAGAAGATAGCAAAGCCCGTTAATGCGGGAGAAACTTACCTAAATAGCCAATGATATCAAATGTAAGAAACTTGGATTCGGTGTTAACTCAACACTTCTCGTAGTATCAGGGCGTTGATAAGTTGAAACCTACATTGAACCAGTCCGTAGCATCTATGGGCTTCTTCCCAAAGTTGCCCCTCTCTTTTATGCAGGTAATGAACTTATCTACAAACCGGTGAAGAATGAACTCGTTATTCTTTAAAGCGGTTTCTGAGAAAGGCGGCGAGAGGACCTTTCGGTAATAGGAGTGTTGCTCATCATTTCCCGTCAAAATGGTGACTGTGGGTTTAACGGTATCATGGTAACGAGGATCTTTGATCATCTCGACCTTGCCCGCCTTTCCGACACGATATCCGTAGATTTCCTTCCAGTTCTTAGGATTGATAAAGGAAATTTCGTCTGGTGTAATCCGGACGGTATCACCATACTTCTCGTGAAGAGCCAGGAGATCCTGCGCAATTGTGCCCTTGCCTAGAGCCCGCGAATACCATAATGTAGATGCTCTTGAGAGTAAGGGGCCCGGGTACCCCGCCAACGGATGGAAAAAACTTCCCGGAATCCAATCAGCCCTCATGCCAATTAGGGGAGATCGTCTCGACTCACAGGTTATAGAAACCGAAACTCAGGTGATAAAGAGCCCACTATGAAGCATAATTAGTTTACGATTTTGCTACGACGCCCAAATCCCACTTACTCCTATTACAGCCACGGCAGGTACGATGTACAACAGCTGGAAAGATTCCAACCCGACTCGAGTTGTCAGGTCAGCTATAGCACGAGAAGCCATGTTGGATATTTCAGCGTGTAATGTGATAATAGTTTTGACTTCAGATTATTGTTTCTCCTCATCAACTTTTGAAACCGGAGAGAAAGTGAGGGCAAAGGGCTCGAACTTACGGTCGGAGTAGGTGTCTCAGAAAGTAGCCTAGCTCTTGAGATGTTCGGACCGCTGATACCACATGTCTTCGAGCCCGATAATGGAGATGAACTTGCACGTACATACATCCAATGACTGGAGTTGTTGGGTTCACGCTGCTCCTGGCCCCTTGGCGCCGGCGATAGGTACAGTGCGGCCGTCGGAACTCTGATTTCACGATTACAAACGACAAGTAATAAGTTGGTCACATTCACATGCCGGCCCCAAACACTAGCATGGTTCCCTGTTCAATTTGCAGTATCGGCGAAACGAGAGGAGTTATTCAAATCCCGGATTAGGGTGCTTACTGCGTGTTCAGGTCCCGACGCACGGCTAAGCATGGGGAAGCATCAAGTGGGTAACTCGATATATCAGCGCTATCATGTGTCAACTTACGCAGTAGGCATCTTCGTCCATCGTACACGTGTACGATTATGTTGCAAACACCGTGGGGACGTCCCCTGTTAAAAGTCTTCGGTATGATTAGCCAAGCTACGCTTCCCGCCTGCGCTATATTAGCGTGCCAAGAACATGTATACCTTCCCGACTAGGGGCCCGTCGAACTACCGGTTTGATGCATTAGTGTAACGTCAAGCTTTGCGGGGAGCTGGCTCCCCGCCGATTGGCCGCCTAGGTTGATGACCGTTGACCTATGTTGCGACCGTATTGATTAGTCCATATGGCTTCCGTTTCAATTTTTAACGACACCTGCTAGATAAGCAAAGGCGACCGGGACGGTTCATATCAGGGGTTGCAGATAACGGTCACATCTACTATGTAACTAACTTTAACTAGTTGTGTCTTATTTCAACCCTAAGCTAAAGTGAAGTTCTATCTTAGCTCTATAGTAACAAAGTGTGATTATAGTCCTGCTCCACAGGCTCTACACTTTACAGTCTACCCGGTACTTTCATCTTGTCAGCCACCACTTTGACACGAATGCCAGGGCTGTCACGCCGAGATTCCCCTAGAAAGCAATCGCGCGAGTATTTGACATCACGCTCCCAGTTAGTGTCGAAGAGCTCAAGTTCGAAACGGCTAAGAATGGTTGCTAGAGACATATACATTTCAATATAGGCGAAGCTAGGCACGATGCAATTAGTTAATAATTAGCCACTCGTAAGATTACATCGTTTACTCACTCCACACCGATGCACATCCTGGTCCCCTTGCCGAAGGGAACGTACATCCTCTTCTGGAAGTCAGTGGGGTTGAACCAACGCTCGGGCTTGAATTTCATAGCCTCTGGGAAGATCTCGTCATTGTGAAGAATATCGCCGTGACTCATGCTGACTGGCGTCTAAGTCATTCGTCGTTAGCCTTTGATTAAGACATTTTATTGGCGATGCTTACTCCTGCGGGAATTACCCATTCCTTGTACTGGAGGTCCTGGTTCAAGACTAATGGCAGCCTGGAGGTTGTTGCAGCTCTTAGGCGTAGAGATTCTCGTACCGATGCAGTCTGTGTGAGGATGTCAGCATTGTTCAACTTGCTGCGTGAAGAATACAAGACCCACAAGCCAGGGCAGAGCCTCTAAGACTTTCACATCTGGAACGCGACCAGAATCACCAATCGCTCCTTCGATTTCACCTTTGACCTTACTCATCACTTCTGGGTTGTCGAGTAAATGGAAAATGGTGTGGGCCAGGAGTCTCGACCCAGTCTCCCCGCCAGCGAAAAGTACAGTGAGGCCTTCTTGGTATAGACGTAAGGGTGTCTTTTCCGCAGGAGGGAGACTACTCTCATCGATAGAGTGGAAGATTGTTTCCGGCTTTACCTTCTTCGTTTCATCTCCTTCCTGAGAAAGGAACTTTTCTGACTTTCTAGTTTTCGTGTATGATGAAACAATTTCGCGCATGAGCTGGACATCCAAGAGTCAAAATAGAGTCACCGAGCGGTATGAGTCTGTACGGATCCCTCACCTTATGTGCGTTCAACAATCCTGCCAGATCGGGTTGCACACGCTTCAGCAAAGGCTGTAATAGCCACGGGGGCAGCAGCAGTAGATTGGCATTTAGCCATGGGAATTGCTTCGAGAAAGGGGTAGCCTGGGCCACGGCTTCCATTGAATGCCTCCACCCCCTGGCTGCCTCAGGATTATCTTGATAGCCAGCTTGGATATTAAACATGTAATGGTATATGACATCCGTGGTATAGGCGAGGAAGGTAGTTTGAAGGTCCACAGGCTCGTCATTTCCAACTTTAGACTCGAAGACCTTGACTAGCTTCTCAATGTGTCCGTGAATGAGATCTTGTGCGCTCGCAACAGCGCGCTTTGAGAACATCCGAGAGTTTGCCATTCTTCGTTGTTTATGGGAATAGTGGTCAACAGTGCCGTGTGCTTCATGCAACTGCGGTCAGCTAGCTGAGTCCAGGGCGACTTCAGCAGATCACTTACTTCCAAAAGGTAACCCGGCCATTTCTGTTGACGGCGGATATTTATGCCTGACTGTCGGATTGGGCGCATACAAGGTGTCGAAAAACGTTGGGTCGCGAATATGAATCTCCGATGGATTCAATCGCACAATAGGCCCTGATGAGTTTCCCTCCTGTGAGTAAGGTCTTTTTTTAACTCTTGGTATCACAACTCACCATAGATGTCGTGCATTTCACTCAGCTTGTAGAAAAATTGGCCGCCGGGACTTTTGATAACATCATAATAGAATTCGTACCATTTTGTGCTGGCGGCCAGTTTAGGCCCCGGGAACTTTGCTAAAGGGTGAAGATAAAGACGATATACCACTACGCTAAGCCCATATATGAAGAGAAGAACTGGCAGCGACCACCATGACAATATGGTAATGAGAGGTGGTACTGGAGTTGAGAGAGTAGCCATTGCGACTAAGGTATCGCAAGTGAGAACTGCTAGAGAACCTAGGGTTGAGCAGGAGTAAAGGTGTTCAAGGAAGGTAATTGAGTGAGATGGGGGCTGTTGAAGACGACTTGACGATTCTTGTCAGTCATTGACATGATAGATGAGGATAACGCTACATAGGGCATCTTGTGGCACTTCCGTCGGCACACCCGGTATGGAAGCCGGAGAGAAGTGAATGGTTTATCGCCGACTCACTTACATATCTAAATCACAGGGGGGAATCGTGGGCCTCGAGGTAGCGAAGTCAATACATCAGACAAGGGGAATAGATACCTCAATCTTTCCCAGGCAGAGCCTCCCTATTCTGGTATGTTATCTGCACATTACGTGTAGATATTTGGACTTATGCAGAGCACGTACACGTATCGATGCTTACAGTATAACACCCTTGCTAAATCCATACGTACAACGGCTGACCTGCATCAGGGTGGCATGGTAGTAGCGGCAGATAAGAGCGGGCAATCAACACGCGCGGGGGCTGTGGGGATCCAAAGTTTACACGTTTTTTACTGTAAGCTAATATGCAGCATGTACAGAACCGTTAGGTATAATCTATGATATGTTAGGCAATTGATTGCGTCCACTGATGTGTTCTCGTTGTCTTAGGAGGCGTACTGTGAAGTACTGAGTCTCACTCATACTCGGCTAACTCATTCAGGCAGTCGTTAACACTCCGATTTTCTTGGTAGCTTAAATCTGCATTGGGAACCCGTTTGGCAGTGGAAATTTCTTGGATCGGGGAATATAGTCCGAATGCCCTCCATAGTAGATCCGACGTGGAACTAGCCTGAGAAGGTAAGGGTATAGGGAATGGATACTGCTTCAAGAACAAAGGAACAGAAACCTTAGTCATATCATATCTTGTCTATTATTGAAGCACAAATTAAATAGATAAATAGATTATAAATAAAAAATTGGTAGATTATAATACTAGGGCTCTAGAAAAGCTAGTCTATATATACTACAACACGGTTTATTCTAAGATTGTAAATACATGCTTTATATTAGTACCAAATGTATTAGGGATCTATCTCTCCTTGAAGAAGAGACTCGAGGTCTTGATGATGGTTTAGTGAATCCGTCTACGAAGTTAACATAATCTCCGGTTCTTGGGTCATTCAAAAGTCAGTGACTGGGACACCTCGGAGCTGGACAGAGCTACTGTTCATCTCGGTCGTTGGGACATGTGAGAAGCGTCACCGAGAGAGAAAGATATCCACAGTGCGATGATCGCAGTTAGATTCCGTTGTTGAATCACGAGAACCTAAACAAAATGTATCTTATGCAAATACCAGGGAACAGACAGATGGACCAGGGGTGACACCTTCAGGATGAAGTCGGCCATGGCGTTGATACCCGAGAGTTCTCTTTGGATTGTAATCAACCTAATAGCAATTTGTCATGGCGCGTGTCTGTGTCCTAATGACCTTCGTTCTATCACGAACTCGGAGCATCATAGCCGAAGCTTTGGCCTTTATCGGCCTCTTTCAAGGTTAAAAGGTGTGGCCTCCTCCTCTCGAGTCGTATGTTGCTTCTGTTGCATCCCCATCAGACCATCGATTACTACAGTTGTCTTAGAACCAAATCATCAATCTTATCACATTATGGCTGCAGTTCTTGCTCCTCGGGCCGTTGACGACCCTCGTCCTCATGACGATCCCAGAATTGGCCTCTCGGCGAAGCTGCTTGAAAAGGCTTACTATTTGCCCAACCTGAAGACTCCTTATAAGGACTGGCCACACAAGGTCAACGTTAATTATCCTCAGCTGAGGGAGGCTTTGAATGCCCGGATTACTGAGTACGATCCCGCTTTGAACTCCTCTCTCTTTGACTGGTCCAGACTAGTTCACTAACAAGCTGTCAACTAGACTATACCCCCCAGCACGAGCCAAGGCTCTAATCAAGGGTGACTATTCTCTTCTCTCGTCGATGTGGTGGCCGCGTGCTTCATATGAGAGACTTGAGACGTGTACATTCTGGTTTCTCTGGCTCTTTACTTGGGACGACGAGATTGACCAGTCTACGTCTGAGTTATTCATCAATCTCCCCAATGCCAATCAATTCAGAGACGAGTCCTATCATTTCGTCCGCTGGGCTCTTGGTGTGCCCACCGAGGAAACTGCAAAGTACGACTTTGAGAACAAGAAGCCAGACCGACCCCTGATCCGCAGCTTGGACGTGATCGGGGCCAACCTGCAGAAAGTATACAACAAAGGTAATGAACTTTGACGTAGTTTCCGTGCCAATTGCGACATTGAGCTGATAAAACTATTCATAGAACAAATCATGGTTTTTGTGGATGAAATATATTACTACATGGACTGTCAACAGCGCGAACAAGGGCGTAAGCTCACTGGCGTCATTCCTACTCCAGAACAGTACTGGGAAACCCGGCTCGGTACAAGTGCCGTCACATCGATGTTGGCTCTGAATGAGTATGATATTGTCTTATTCTTCAGATATTCCTGTTCCATGAGGAAATAATTACCTCGTAGCTAACCTTCTTGGCCAGATACGCCGATGACCAGAATCTCCCCAGATGGATAATGACACACGAAAAGATGACTGACATCTGGCGCGAGGTGAATTTGAACATGTCTCTGTCCAACGATATGATGTCGTTGAAAAAGGAGATCATTCACGGCGATATTGACAGCATCGTTCCTGTCCTCGTTTATAACCGGGGATTCAGTGTTCAGGAAGCCATCGCGGTATGTCGTTTCTCGCAACTCCTCACATACCCCAGCCCTATGCCTATTGTCGCTTAAATCGCATTATCTCAATCTAACAGTATTCCTCTACAGGACACTTGCAAGGAACTCGAGAAGAACATCAATCGCTTCGACGAGACGGCTGATGATCTGGTGGCGATAGTACAGGGGAAGCAGCCAGAGGTTGTCGAAGATCTAAAGTATTACATCGTGGGATGCCGCCACAACCAGATGGCGAACCTGCTATGGAGCCTTGTGACCACCCGTTATGGCTTGGGAGACATTCCTCGGGATGCTGACGGAGGCATGACGATCAATGTTCTGTGAAGGAAAACCGGTCCTGAATTTTAGTCCATAGAATATGTGATAACTACCAAGGTAGATACCAGAGTTACCAGATAAATAAAGGCATCTTCTATGATTTTATGATGCGCCTGCCTCAGATGACGTAGTGATAGAAGGCCGTTCGCAGAGGAGTATAGATTTTGACGTAGAGAGCATCTAGCTACTTGTCTTTCGCCCTTGTTAGGACTTCAATTTCATTCTAGTAGTCTTGAGAGGGTAATTCGATTGAATCATGTTATTAAGCGGAAAAGAAGGGAACTTAACTGACAGAGAAGCTATTCCGTCACACAACATGGGCGACTTGTCATACACAAAACCAAGTACAGGGCTACTGAACATAAGCCCAGAAGCAAAATAGAGGTTTTGAAGAAGACTGCATTAGTTGTCATGTTTTTCTTTGATCTATATTTCTAGGTAATCATCAATCATCGATTAAGGCTTTCTCATAATATCGCGACGAACCGAGTAGCGGACAGTACCGTGATAAGTGGCACACGCGATGTGGCGAGACGCGCAGACGGTAACGGTGACTCCCTGTCGAATCTGCAGGTCACTACGCCGCCTTGGCTGCAGCTTACGGACAATATCTCCGGGTCCGATAACGTGCTATTCTAGGACACGCTATCGAGGCAATGTCATGCGAAAGACACCGAACAATACAGAACGATCGGAGGGATCTCGGAACTTCTCGTGATTGGGCCTGGCAACACGTGTATGTGCGGACGGGGGTCGTACGGTCGATCTGTTCGGGCTCGGGCGGCACCGTTGGTCCTGGCTGGTTCTGTTTTGGTCTGTGCTGGGTTGGTGCCCCGCGGCGTTATTAATATGGGATGACTTTTCTCTCATCCATGCATGTAATATTTACCGCAGCTGAGACGAACCCCTCTTTCAATCACTTATTACTCCTCAGACTACTCTCCCACTAACACCCTCATCCTTCTCGCGATTATATACCACCCAAGGCAATACAAACATAACTAACATCTTCTTGGCTTGTATCCTATTCATCGACTTAGCACACTGATACCAGCTGGTGAGTCTAACCGCAAAGATGGTTGTCAAAGTCGGTATCAACGGATTCGGTCGTATTGGCCGCATTGTTCTTCGCAATGCCATCGACCACCCGGACGTCGAAGTCGTGGCTGTGAACGACCCCTTCATCGACACCAAGTACGCCGAGTACATGTTCAAGTACGACACAGTTCACGGCCGCTTCAAGGGCACAACTTCAATTACCGACGGTGGCCTACTGATCAACGATAAACTCATCAAATTCAGCCAAGAGCGTGATCCAGCCGCCATCCCTTGGAAAGCCGCGGGCGCTGAATACATCATTGAGTCCGCCGGTGTCTTTACTACGACGGAGAAGGCCAAACCCCATTTGCAAGCCGGTGCCAAGAAAGTAGTCATCTCCGCGCCGTCCTCAGATGCTCCCATGTTCGTGATGGGTGTCAATGAACAGGACTACGCAAAGAGCAACGCCGACGTCGTCTCGAACGCATCTTGCACGACCAACTGTCTAGCTACTCTCGCCAAGGTATGATATACCGCCTGCACAACTTTCTCCTGTTCGGAATTCGGTAATTTTTCAATGACGGCTAACCCGCTGCCTGGTCAGGTGGTTCACGACAAGTACACCATTATTGAGGGTCTTATGACCACAATTCACGCTTACACTGCTACCCAAAAGACTGTTGACGGACCCTCTTCCAAGGACTGGCGGGGAGGTCGTGCTGCAGCTGAGAACATCATCCCTAGCACGACCGGCGCTGCCAAGGCCGTAGGCAAAGTTATCCCGGATCTGAACGGCAAACTTACCGGTCTCTCGATGCGTGTTCCTACCGCAAATGTCTCCGTCGTTGACCTGACTTGCCGTATCGAGAAACCCGCCTCTTACGACGAGATCAAGGCTACCATCAAGGAAGCCGCTGAAGGCCCCCTCAAAGGTTAGTGCCACGAGAATCCGAGCAGAGCGTGGCTTTGATTTGTCGTTGACTGACCATGTCTCTAGGTATTCTTGGCTATACGGAAGATGATGTCGTCTCCCGCGATCTCACTAGTAACACCAACTCCGCAACGTTTGACGCCAAGGCCGGAATCTCACTGAATCCTAACTTCGTTAAGTTGGTTGCATGGTATGATAATGAGTACGGGTACAGTCGGCGTCTCTTGGATCTTGTTGCATACATGGCCAAAGTCGATGCCAGCAAATAAGTCTACAAGCCGGTCGCTAATGAGTGGGTGAGTGGCTCTAGCTCACACCAGGGTTAAATGAAAATGGTGAAATCTTAAGTTGTAATTAGAAAAAATAAACCAACGCTTCTCGTTTTCAGATTTCGGGTCCTCTTGTTCGAAATCCTATAGCTTGTCGAAATATCGATTGTACACGTGAAAGGCACTCAAGCCAGTGCAACGTTCTATCACCATTTTCAGGAGACGGTGAGCACATGAATCATGACCAAATTCAAATTGTCTTGAATCAATATTCAAGTTGGATTATACCCCTTAAACATGATTTTCTATTTTACTGGACAGAATAGCACGGCATATAGTATAGAGACTGAACGCTCGGGGCCATGGAATATCCTATAACCCCAGCCAGTCAGCACAAAGCCTGCTGTGGAATGTGTTATCAATGAGTACATTTGAATATAGTAATTGAAGTACATAGGCTGGAATTTCTTCCCCGCCTCCTCTTATACCAAGCTAGATAGGAAATTCTTCCAGCTAGAGATAGCATAAGCCTCATAATCTCGCCTTTGTTTCTCGCACCGTCACCACAAGCCCCTTCACACCCCGTCTCGCTCGATCCCTCAACGCTCTCCTAAGAATCTTACCACTTGGGCTTTTCGGTATCTCTTCTATGAACTCGACCTCCTTAACCCACTTGTGCCGCGCCTTATTTCTTTCCACGTAAGCAATGATGTCGAGTCCAGTAGCGTGGTCCGCAGTGCGGCCTTGCTTGGCGACTACATACGCCTTGGGCCGCTCACCGGTGCGGTCGTCCGGAATGGCGAGAACAGCACAGTCCTCGATTGCCGCATGGCCGAGTAGTAGATCTTCGAGCTCGGCCGGGGCGACGCCAATCCCTTTGACCTTGATCAGTTCTTTGATGCGATCGGTAATGGTAATGAAACCCTCGCTATCCATGACGCCTTGATCACCCGTGTGCAAGAACCCATCAGCATCAAATGTTTCGCGTGTTGCTTTTTCATTATTCAAATACCCCATGACCACCTGTGGCCCCCGCGCCAGTATCTCGCCAGGCTCGCCCACGCCAGCCTCAGTCCCATCTTCTTTCATCACCTTGACCTCGGTACTCGCAACGATCGTGCCCACCTTATGGGCGTAACGGTAATCGTAGGCCCAAGGGGGGTGAGCCGTGATGCACGAGCAAGACTCCGTCATGCCATAGCCCTGCTTAAACCCGCTTCCTGGGAACTTCTTCTTTAGAAGCTGTATTATCTCTTCGGAAACTGGCGCGGCGCCAGTTGATATCCTCTTAATACAGCGCAAATCATACTTGTCGACAATGGGATCACGCACGAGACGAATGAGAATGGGTGGGACAACAAGGATCTCAGCAATCTGGTACTCGGTGATCGTCGCCAGCATCGTCTCCATGTTAAACGCAGGGAGCATGATTACTTCAGCGTTGATTAATAACGGGAAGTGCATGCTGTGGACAAGGCCGGTAATGTGGAACATGGGCAGTACACCCAGGACCTTTTTGTGATCTGCTGGAGTGATGGGCTCCATCTGCAGACACTGCGCGATGACATTTTGATGAGAGATCATGACCTATCACTAATTAGAAAGGAATTCAAGTCGCATCGAGTATAGCAAGACTCACGGCTTTCGGCAGCCCTGTCGTGCCGGATGAGAAGCTGAGAAGGGCACACACATCCCCGTTCCTTTTGCCCTGCGGCAGTCTAGCGTATGGGGTTTGGTTGCCGTCCCAGTATTTTCTACCTCTTTCGATGAGCTCTTGAATCGTAGTATATCCATCCAAGCGGCCTTCGAGGAGAAAGATGTGCTGCTTTGGTATGCCGGCGTTCCTTGCAGATTCCAGGGCAACGTCGATAGAAGTCGGGTGTGTCGCGATGAACCTGGCGTTGGCCGTGCGAAGCGCATATGTCATCTCCTCGACATTATAGGCCGGCGATGCCCCAGATACCACCCCTCCTGCCAACCCCATTAGCTGAATCCAGGGCTCCGGGGCTGGGGTCTGGGGTCTGGGGTCTGCCACAACGAGAGTGTACATACCAACGCGCATAGCCGCAAATAGCATGACAGGGTACCATATGGTATTCCGACTGAACAGAGAAACCGTGTCACCTGCCTTCAGGCCATATTCTCTAGACAGCGAAGTTGAAATGTACGTCGCTGCCTGTTTGACATCTTTCCACGATACCCTCTCCTTTGTCGTCGCGTCCGCAAACCCGGCGAGGTCTTTTTCCGGATACTTAGTTAAGGGGCAGTATTTTGAGTCCTTCTCAAACAGCCATTCCCATATCGTAACATCACGAGGAACTTCATATTAGGTTAGACATTAGACTATGAACAGCGAAGGATTCATGATTAACTTACACGAGATATCGGGGTATTTGCTCTTGAAGATGGGCATGATAAAGACGGCAGAGATCGTGCACAGGTGTCTCCGGCTAATCGCGAAGACAAAGACGGGGTGAAGACTTGCAAGACGGAAGCTTTAAGGGGAGGTACTCATGACGATGCCCTGGTTAGTATCATTTTCAAGGCGTAATTAGAGGCGTTTCCCCGCAGCTCGTGCATGAGATCCCGAGCGGGGAGCCTAGGTCTTCGGGTGATTGTCAAGACTATGTGGCTTGTCTTGTCATAGCTTCCGGAGTCACTAGTTTACCTAGGACGAAAAGGTATTTCGTGTGTTGTATATTTATAGCAGAGATCGTCACTCGAGCTAATTCATGGTGCCCCCTATATCCAAGCTCGCCAATGTTCTGGTAGAGCCCCTGTTCAATCTTCCTCTCGCGTGTCTAGCTGTTTCTGTAGAAGCCCTTCGAGCCCTTATACACAATTAGAATTCGAGGCCTACACTGGGATGTTTGGCCTTGGGAATTGTATTGATCGCTAAAAGCATGAATGTGGCCTTATCTGCCTCCATCTCATATGTTGACGCACGGTTGGCGAGGCGCTACTAGGGATTCCTAGCTGGCTTAGGTAAGTACGTAGGTAGGTACTTACGTCAGCAGGGCAGCAGGGCAGCACAGTGGAAGCTCTAACTCCGATATCGCCGGCTTCTTGTTCGCCGGCCGCCACCTCATAGTTAGCCTGTACTTACTACCTAGGGATAGACACGATCATCGCCATCATCTTCAAACACAAGCACGCACGCACGCCCGAAACTCGGCTGGCAGACAGCAAGAACCGCTGCCTAACGTGGCGCTCTTCTTTACCAAGCGTGGGTATTTGGCCGGATATGAACATGCACCCAGGACCAAAACGAAAACGTGTTCCCACAGACGATGCATCGCGCCCGGGAACACTGATAAAAAGGCGTCGTCATACCGCCGCCCCGGACCTCCTGTCGCCTTTGTCCGACGAGCTGCTCGTGCGCATCCTGTCGTTCCTCCCGCTCCACGATCTCTTGAACCTCGCTCCCGTGTCCGACCGCTTCTACCACCTGTCGGGCGACTCCCAGATATGGAAGCGGCTGTATTACTCGCGGTTCGTGCTGCCCCGCGCCCTTCGCCTCCCGGGCTTCCGCAACGGCTCCGCTCGAGACGGCAAGCTGCACTATTCCTCGCGCCGCGCGATATGGGCGGATGGGCGGAAGGGCGGCTGGGTCGACATGCGCTCCGCCCAGGGGGGGAAAGAGAGTCGCAACTGGAAGAGACAGTACAAGCTGCGCCATAACTGGGCGAGGGGCCGTTGTGCCGTGGAAGAGCTACAGCTAGGGCACGATCCGGGATTGCCGGATACTGCCAGCGAGACACCGAAAATGCTCGTGAAAGTGCTGGAAGGCATTGCAGTGACTGCGGATGCCGCTACAGGTCTGCGTGTGTGGGACTTGAAGACGAAACAACTCCTGGCGCAGGCTTGCCTCGATGGGAATAGCAACTGCTGCGCATCGCCGACCTGCATAGCGCTGGATGGTCAACTTCTACAGCAGAAAAGCCTGGGTATTGCCATCGGGTTTGCAGACGGCAGTTTTGGTACATGGCAATTCAACCTCGAATCAGGACAGGTCGTCCCAAGATACAGACACGAGGCTTCAAGCAATGGCGAGATCATCGATGTCTCATTTCTACATCCTCATCTGTTGACTGCGACCCGGTCTACCCTCATATCATTATACACATTTGACCCATCGCCTCTCGAGAATAGCGGAACACAGAGGGTCGTGGAGAGCGAGACCGTACGAGGACAAGACACAATGACTTCTGCAGAAAAAATTGTATCAAATGAAAGCGTACTATTAGATGAGATATCGCGCGCGAGGAAACAAGAAGAGGAGAAGGTGGAACTACCCGCGCTGTATCTTCTAACTTCCTTAAAGTCACACACATCCCGCGCTCCTCTCGCATTATCACTGAGGCAAACGGCGGGTAGCACAGTCGCCTCAATAGCCTACACCTTCTCTACTATCCGAGGGTGGTCGTTGGGCGTTCAGGAGCTGCATATATGCCCAGTCAAGTCGAACTTAAAGGCATGCCCCGACATCACCACGACGCAGCTAGCGTACACATTACCCGTTAACGCATCATCGCGAAACATGATTTCACCACCGTCGTCACCGGCCAGGCAGTTGCGCCCCGATAGAACGTCCACCGAGGAACAACAAGAAGTACATGATCAACTTGAAGGGCCAATCAGCCTCTCCTACACGCACCCGTACTTACTCGCAACGCTGCCCGACAACACATTGATTTTGCACCTATGCACGTCTGGCTCGTCCTCACTATCAATATCACCAGGCATACGGCTTTGGGGCCACACGTCAGGCATAAGCGACGCCGAAATAACGGCGCGGGGCAAGGCGGTGAGTGTAAGCAGTCGCGGCGAAGAGATTCGGTTATGGGAGCTGGAGGGGCGGACCAACGGGCAGAGCATTGAAGTTCGACCTACCGTCAAGACTACAGGCAACGATGCCGCGTTGAGTTCCTTGGACCCGGAGCCTTTACATACCGAGTGGGATGATCGACGAAACTGGGTAGGGTTTGACGATGAGATGGTTATTGTCCTTAAAGAATCTAGAGAAGGGAGGGAAAGTCTTTTAGTTTATGACTTTACATGAGAAATAAGATACCCTATATATATAACTATACAGATGGAATAGAGAAGGAAAGAAATAAGTCGTCTGTTCACGGCAAGTGAAATGTTTGTCGCTCTCAAGAATCCGACATTGCAACGATACCCAATCTCATACACCAGGCGCCTGGTACTGAAAGCAGGGGACTGATGTACGGAAACAGAGTGTTTAGACTTCTTTCTTGAACGAGTTTATTCGATATTACTGTATGTCGTGGTCATCTCGCGGTGTCTATTCATTTTCACCATTGTGTGATTGGTATTGTAGGCAACAGGGATAAGACGGCAAGCAAACCTGGCCTAACTCTTTCGGGTTCCGCGGCCTCCGCTCTTCTTACCTGTGAATCTTACCAACGGCAACATGTAGTTACAGCTGATGTAGAACAATAGAAGAAAGACTTATCGATCTGTCGATGGCCTATCGCATGCTGCTTATTTGGTTAACTCCTAGCCCAAACCTCTCTCATCTCTTATAAGCCTTATCCCCGACCACGAAGATACGCACCCGGTGGACACGTGACAGTCGACGACGGCGATAGTATATCATGGAGACCGAAATGACCGAGGGTGGTGAAGGCTCTCCGCCGGCGTTGAGCCGCAGAGCGGTAAGTGTACCTCTTGCGTCGGGCGTCCGAGGATTCCGCAGTGGCGTGTCATTGCACCGCATAGAACGTGAAGCTGCTGATGAATAATAACCTACCATATCTTATTGGCTGATTGCTGATCCCGAACTAGTGTGACCAATGCCGTCTACGAAAGGTAAAGCACCTACTGAGTAGTTTTCTCGATCGTGAGCCTGCAGGCGATCTTGTATGATGCGAAGACGGGAAAGAAAGACTGACTGGTTCTTTTTCTCATTGCCGCGCAGATTCGCTGTGATAAGGAGACACCTTGCTCCAACTGTCGTAGCGCCAGGCGGTCGTGCAGTTCCACGGGCGCGGGACAGAGGTCCAAGGAGCCGCGCCAGCGAGTTCTTATTTCCAGCCAGTAGTAAGTGTGATAGACGAAGCCTTTGGGGTGGCTCGTAGTTTTGGTCTTACGATGGGAACAATGCCATACCATGTACAGCCATCCCTGTCGTTAGGAGCATGAGATTCCTGTCTAACTGCCCGCTAACTCGAATTCTATTCTTATACAGCGAGCGTAAGATTGATCAGATAGAAGACCGGTTAGCGGGCATCGAGCGACTTCTACAACAGCTGGTCTCTGCCAAGCCAGCCTCTGGTGCCGATGGCCTTACACCACCCAATAGCACCGGCCAGTCAGGGCAAGTGTATGGGACCAGGACATTGCGAGCATTAGCTACTAGTGCCAGTCGATCACCGTCGACGGCGTCGTCGAGCCGTAGGGATAGAGGTACCTCGACATCGCGTAAGGGAGTCGATGGCGAGAACGCGAGCACTCTCTTCGACCCCGAGGATGCAGAGACCTTTGAAGGCAACTCGTCATTGGCAGCTCATACCGCCTTTGCCTCGGAATTCTGTAAGCGACTTCACTCTCATATCACTATTATTATACCCCGTCTCAGTTATGCTGTGAATGTCCCTAATTACTATACCTGCATCGTCGGACGACGGCGCTGTCCAGTATACAGCTCGGCACAGCTGGAGAGGCAATATGACCTCTCACCTTCTAAGCGTTAAACTGGGCAGACCAAGAAGCAAGTCGAACTGATATTCTCTGTTCCATGATAGTGGCAGACGCCGTGCGCAAGACGACGCTCGGCGACGGCGGGACCATTAATCCTAAGTTCGACGCGGCGCTGAACTCGCTGCGGCAAATCATCAACATGCAGAACCGGAGCAAACAACGGTCGACGGCTGCTGGGGTGTGGTCGCCGGCACCGAGCCTCACGAACCCCGTGCCGGAAGACGAGTCTGAGGATGGTGGCCCTCCGAGCCGTAAAAGCTTTCCACGGACGAACCTTCGAGATTTACCACTTCCCCCTATGGCGCTTGTGCGGGAACAGTTGAGCGAATTGAGGCGTGAGTTCGCCCCTAATCTACTTCCACTTTTAGTGTGCTCTTGATAGTACTTTATCCTATCACTACTATGCCCTAGTCAACGGGGAAGGGAAAAGGGGAGAGAAGTGCTGAAGGGCAGAAAAAGACAGATAAGAAACTGACCCTTCTCACTTACGTAGACGGCCCCGTACCGGTGACTCTAGCAATCCTCTACACATTCATCGACTACGAGCATTTCACAGACCGCTGTCGACAGCTCTACTTCGCCATGGACGCACCGTCCGAGGCGAGCTTCATCATCGTGAACGCGGGACTCACGTACATTTTCTTCGAGGCGGGCCTGATGGCCTCGGACCCGGCTAAGAAGGCGCGGTACGAAGAGTGCCGAGCCATCTCGCAGAATAATCTCGAGATAGCGCTGGCGCAGCTGAACATGATGATGCCGGCGACGGCTGAGAATATAGAAGCGTTGCTTATGGGTGTAAGTGGTGTTTGCTACTATCACGTCTGGAAGGAATAATCCGCGGAAGTATCAAAATAGCTGATGATAAGTTGGGATGTCTCCAGGCATGTTTTTGCATCGATGAATCGCGAGCCTCCCTCGCCTGGATCCTCGTATCTAGAGCTGCACATAGTACGTATCTACCCAGCGACACTCCGACATCTTATACCAAGTAACCCTCTTCCCATGAAAACTCATCATCACAAACACATACAAAATCTAACGCAACCTCCTTCTGCTCCCTCCTGTAGTGTGCCGCACGCTAGGCTACCATCAAATCCACACAATGAAAGACGACATGCCACAAACCAAAGCAGACAAATCCCTCCTCTTCTGGTGCACCTACATGCTCGACAAAGCGCTCTCGCTGCGTCTCGGCCGCGCTTCAGTCCTCCAAGACTACGACATCTCCCTGCCACACGTAACGCCCGACGCCAAAGCCGCGTACCCGGGCAAAGAAGTAATGACGCTCTGGATCCAGCACGCGCGAGTCCTCGGGCGCATCTACGAGCGCTTATACTCCCCCGGCGCCCTCCGACAACCCGATACCGTTCGCATAGAACAAGTCGGGGTTCTCGCCGCAGAACAACAACGCCTAATGGCCGCATCAGTAGCGCTATTCCGAGAATTCGAGAGCGCAGTAGACGGGGAAGGGCGCATGTTCGCGCTCACGCTAAAATCAGACGAGGTCTCCTTCCTCGCCAGTCTATCCCTAACCTACCGCGCCCTACCACCCAACGGTCCGCGCAGCCGCACCTTCGCGGGGGAGTGCATCGATGCCGCGCGGGCGTCGATGCGCTGCCATCTCGAGGCCACGGCGATGATGGATCAGCAGTCGCTTAAGATCGTGTACATCCACTGGACGATCCTCTACGCGCCTTTCATACCCTTCATCGTGATATTCTGTCTTGTGATCGAGACATCCGACCGCGAGGATCTGAGGCGCTTGGATGATTTCGTGCGCTCGCTGGAGCCGGCGTGCGATGTATCTTCGTCTGTGCGGAAATTGCATCAGTTGTGTCAGGTCTTGTATAATGTTGCCGAGCTATATGTCGAAGCCAAAGCCGCTGAGGGTGTGGGCAGCGAGTTCGATGCGTATCTGAGCCAGCTCGGGTTCATGCCCGTGGATGTCGACGGCGGCGGCGGTAGTATGATGGGGGTCCAGCCGGGTTTGGAAGGTGATGGGAATGTGCAGAGCGGCGCCGTTGACGAGCAGATGAGGGCCATCGCGCAGACGAACCAGTTGGAGGACTGGTTCTCCGGCAAAAACTATATGATGGGTCTGCTAGAAGAGGATTTATCAGGCATTAATCCTATGGCATGGCCTTCATGATCACGGGTACCTCGGTGAGATAAAGTGGCTGGAAGGTGCGATGGATGTATTTGTAGTAGTAGTCATAAAACGTTTTGATTCGGCGTCTTCTATAAAGTAAGCTTGGGAACGGGTAAATAAGCGGTGGCAAGAATCGCTGCTCAACAACGAACAACACGATAACGACCAAGTAAACAAACCTTGGATTTACCCTCGCACATGTCCAGACGTATATAGACTCTAATGCCCGTTCCTTTGACACCTGGAACTATATCAGCCAATTGGGGGTTGCCCCTATTTCTTTTGGCGGATTTATGTACACGGCATGCTGACGCCTTCTCCTCTTCACACGCACACTCTCTACATCCATCCACCCGTCTACCCCATCTGGTCTCTCTTCCTTCCTGGCCGCCCCGACGCACCACTAATTTTTTTTGTTTATTTCGACAGCCTCTCTTGCTCGAGTTCTTGCTCGGCGGCGCGGTAGTACTTGGCGGTATCGACGCCGTGTTGGTTGTGATTGACAAAGTTGAACCAGGGCAGGACCGCGGTGAAGAGAAAAGAGTAGCGGGATTGTCTGGCAGCAACGCCCTGCATGTGCGGCGTCAACTTGCTCTCGCCGTAGAGGGGCTCGCCGGCCTTGACCTTGGCGACCATCTCCCTCATGTCCATCTCGATCTCGCGGGCGTTTTCCGACATGCCGTAGAACCTTACTACAAGAACCGGCAAAAACACATTGTAGTCAGCCAGTCAGTCCGTCCGTCTGTTGATACGGCACATCAATCACGTACAGCACGACCGTTGGTAGAAGTAGAGGAATCCGCCGATGGCACCGATGACACCGGTGAGACGCATGGCCTGGGCGAAACCGCCGCGGCCGACGTGCGAGGGAGCGAGGCGCTCCATGGCGTACAGCAGACCGGGACCGGCCGCGGCGGCCGTGACACCGTGTACGTAGTCGGATGTGCGGGCATAGCCAACTACCCTCTTGAAGTGTCTGTTGACGGAGGGCGAGCGCGGAGCTACATGTTAGCCAAAACAGCATAGGCGATGATGATACATCGATAAATGGGCTGGGAGACCGGCAGATGAACGGGAACTGGGTGGTGAAAATCGGTAGGGACTAGTCATGGCCATGCAGAATTCGAAATCGAAAGGTGGTCAGACGTACGGGTCATTGTCGATGAGCTATAGTTCCAGAGAAGCGCAGCATTAGCATCATCAACCTTCAATACAGCACTTCGCTAAAGGCAAAGTTAAGGTGAACTGACGGGATATTCGGTCTTGGCGACCTTGCTGGGGATGTAGGTCTGCTGGGTTGGAGTGGCCATGGTGTCGTGGCGAGTCAATTGCGCTGCGCACCAGCTCCGAGATGATGCGATGGCTTCAACCGTTCAAGCTTCAAGTCGCGAGGGTCCAATGTCCAATGTCCAATGGAGATGTCTTTAGGTAAGCGGGTTTTCTCCGGCTGCCAGAAGCTGTACAAGGGTAGGTACTTGGGTACATGGACCAAGAAGTGAAGCACTGACCACATACGCTGCCCCGCCAGACAGCCCCTTGATCAATGCCCCACCATCTCCACTTAGACGCGGTACCACTTTACGCCAGACGCGTCTAAGAATCGCCATATACAATTTAGTCAATCCTACCTACATTTCGCATTTCAATGTACTCATCCACTCCTACCTGCTAAGGTTCCTTTAAGCACCTCGAGGCACTAGCTCAACATGGCTTCTCGATTGGTATCGAGGCCTTCTGCCATCCCTTCCAACCCACCCAACAACATCGATAACTACGACGTCGACGATGATCCATTTGCCGATTCAGGGGACGATGCGGCTCAGAAGAATGGGGCCGCAGATACGCAATCGAAAAAAAGAAAAGACGCAAGTGGTCTCGGTATCGATGAAGCCGTTTCAGTGAGCAAGAAGCCAAGGGTGCCGCGGGTCAAGCTCGACGAGACCCGACTATTATCAGACAGCGGAATACCCAGATTACGGAGAAAGGCGAAGGATCTCAAATTCAAGGGCAAGGGACACGAGGTATGCATGTCGCCAGACACCGTCATCGCCAGCGGCGGTCTTGACTATATGTTTAACATGCAATTACTTACGATGCATAGTTCTCCGACACGGCCCGGCTGCTGTCCTTCTACCAGCTCTGGCTCGACGATCTCTTCCCCAAGGCCAAGTTTGTCGATGCGCTCAGCATGGTCGAGAAGGCGGGTCACAAGAACCAGATGCGAGTAAAACGTATACAATGGATCGACGAGGGAAGGCCGAGACCCGCCGGGTTCGACAACGATGACAACGACGACGATCTGTTCGGCGAATCGAATCAGCCCGAAGAACGAGACCCCGCCATATTCCAGGCCAGGGTGGCGCCCATATTCCAGGGCAGCCTGGACAAGCGCGCTAAGACACCCACCGGAGACGACGACCCATTCGAAGAAGACATCTACGGCGCGAGCCCCAAACGGCCGACGAACACGGCATCGGAGTTTGGGAATGGCGCGACTGGTGGTGAGCCCGACGAGGATGACCTGGATGCCTTGATGGCGGAAGAGGAGGCGCAGCGAACAACGTCGACTTCACTCTTCGGGAACGGGAAGACGACGCGGACCATACCGACGCGACCTGCACCCGACAACAACGACGATGGTGATGACGATTTGGATGCACTAATGGCCGAGGCAGAAGCCGACTCTTCTCACACCAAGCCCACGGAACCACCCAACCGCAGAGGCGCGACAAGGAATGTAGTTGATGACGACGACGAAGATGACTTGGATGCGCTCATGGCAGAAGCTGAGGCAGAGGGTTCGACAGCCAAGAACCCTCCGCCAAACAAATCTAACGTACCTGATACAAGACAAGGCCAAGCCAAGACTCACGAGGTAGATGAGGACGAGGAAGCCGCCATGGCAGAGATAGATGGATTATGGTAATCGTGAACCAAGGGGGCACCTGACGGCATTGTGCGTGTACATCTCTCTTTTAACGTGTATGTCATTTTCAGAGCATTGGCGCTGGCGTTCCTACCCCAAGATAGTACGGGGGATGACTACGGTATTATAATTATGACGACTTATGAATTTATCTTGTCGAATTGGGCCGACGGCTTATTTGACAAGCTTGAATAGTAAGATGCTTTTAGCATGGTGCCGTATTTCTTATAATACCTACCTTAATTTATCACGGCTTATTATCGGACCTCGTGACGTTGAAGATACCTAGGTAGATCCCCAAGCAGCTGCACGGTAAACCGACGTGGCATTGGAAGAAAGAAGGCGGGGCCTCGTTAGGGGCAATTGTTGCTGTGACGTGTTTGGCGGGGTACTCTGATAGCTAATGAGGTAACTAGGTAGTTAGGTGATTCAAGAGCCACACGGGCACCTTCGCTGGAAGGACATGCGCCAAAAATAACCTTGGAAGTGCCTGTATTCTCCAATATCTCCAACAACTCTTTGAACCATCCATGACTCTAAACCTGCAACCAAGCAAACAGAAAACCCTTTCGCTCCTTTTGTCGCTTCTCGCCATTCCACGCTGCGCCTAGATGGTCACGACGGAGACCAGTCAAGAACAAGGCCCACCGTCATCGCTATCGCCATCGTCGTGGTTATGTCCACCATGGCGTCTTCGGACGGCCCAGGGCTCGTGGAAGCCATGCAACGTCTTCGACTCGCCCATGCCAACGCCACTACCGCCGAAGACAGCTTCAACATTGACGATATCTTGTTCCAGCAGCGACCGAGGAAGCGCGTGAAGCAGGATCCCACCTGCCTCAAGGCCGAGCTCGAGCAGAGATACCTCACGCCGTCCAACAAGTTCTCGCCCGAGTGGCTCAACCGCCTGCAGCAGCGATGGGACTGCACCGCCGACCTCGCCGAGCTCTTCCGCATCGCGCCCACCCAGACCCGCACCGTCACGCGCTTCCAGCGGCACGGCCTCGAGGGCAGGGTCACGGGCTACAAGAACGTCACCGTGCCCGCCAACAGCGCCACCGCCAAGAACTCGACGTCGCTCGCCCGCAAGCCCGGCAGCCGCGCCGACTTTGTGCGCGGCGCCGCCGGCTTCTTCCCCTTTGCCCCCGGTGGCCTGGAGGGCGTCGAGGCCACCGCCGCCGTTGAGGAACAGATGCTGCGATCTACGGCTTCGGGAGCCGACGGTACCAAGAATAAGCTCGAGCGCGTCATCAAGCTCGGCGCCGAGGGCAGTCTCCTCGAAGTAGCCCCCGGCCTGAACCGGGGCATCGACTTCAGCAAGAAGAAGTCTGCCGTCAACGCAAAGGAAGCCAAGGCCATCGAGGCAGAGCTGGATCAGGAGCCAGAAGACAGCCCCGAGAAAGAGGAGGTCAACGGTCAGCCAGGCACTGCCGATAGCAATGGGGACGAGGCCAATGACGATGAAGATGAGGACGAAGATATCGACGCTTTGCTGCCGGTCGAGTTCCCTGCCTTGGAGCCGCATGTGAACCTGGCAGCATCGAGCGCGAGGAAGGCCGGCCGCGAGTGGGCGCACATGGTGGACATCAACAGGGACATCCCCAACTTCAGGGAGTTGGTGCCCGACATGGCGAGAGAGTGGCCCTTTGAACTCGACACCTTTCAAAAGGAAGCTATCTACCATTTGGAGAACGGTGACTCCGTCTTTGTGGCCGCCCATACCTCGGCCGGCAAGACCGTCGTGGCAGAATACGCCATTGCCCTGGCCGCTCGCCACATGACCAAGGCCATTTACACCTCGCCCATCAAGGCCCTCAGTAACCAGAAGTTCAGGGATTTCCGAGAGACCTTTGACGAAGTCGGTATCTTGACAGGCGATGTCCAAATCAACCCCGAAGCGAGCTGTCTCATCATGACGACGGAAATTCTGCGCAGTATGCTCTACAGAGGCGCCGACTTGATCCGTGACGTCGAATTCGTCATCTTCGACGAGGTTCATTACGTGAACGACTTCGAGCGAGGCGTGGTATGGGAAGAAGTCATCATCATGTTGCCTGAGCATGTCACCCTCATTCTGCTTTCCGCCACGGTACCAAACACGTATGAATTTGCCTCCTGGGTCGGTAGGACGAAACAGAAGGACATCTATGTCATATCAACACCCAAGCGGCCGGTACCTCTGGAGCACTATCTCTGGGCTGGCAAGAATATCTACAAGATCGTCGACCACCAAAAGAAGTTTCTCGAGAAAGGTTGGAAAGAGGCCGATCAAGCCATGCGTAGCAAGGACAAGGCCCTCCCGGCACCCACCGCTGCACGGGGTGGAGGGAACCAGCAACGAGGCAATCAGAGAGGCGGCGGCGCTCGTGGCAGCAACCAACAACATGGTGGTGGTGGACAGCGCGGCGGTGGCCAGCAGCGAGGCAGGGGTGGCGGTCCTCTTCGTGCCAGCCACACACCCGGCCACATGGGTCGCGCAGGGCGACCAGGTGGTTTCACGTCAGTTGCGCAAGACAAGAACTTGTGGGTTCACCTTGTGCAGTTCTTAAGGAAGCAGAGCCTTCTGCCTGCTTGTATTTTTGTCTTCTCGAAAAAGAGGTGCGAGGAAAACGCGGATGCGCTGAGCAACCAAGACTTCTGCACGGCCCAGGAAAAGAGCCATATCCATATGATCATACAAAAGTCCATCGCGCGGTTACGCCCAGAAGACAGAGTTCTGCCCCAAATCATTCGAATGAAGGAGCTTCTCAGTCGAGGCATCGCCGTGCATCATGGTGGACTGTTGCCCATCGTCAAAGAAATTGTCGAAATTCTCTTTGCTCAAACCTTAGTCAAGGTACTTTTCGCCACGGAGACCTTCGCCATGGGCCTAAATCTCCCAACGAGGACCGTGGTATTTTCAGGCTATCGAAAACATGACGGCCATTCTTTCCGGAACCTCCTCCCAGGCGAGTATACCCAGATGGCAGGCAGAGCCGGTCGCCGTGGACTCGATCCTGTTGGGTCCGTCATCATTGTCCCTCCCGGCGGCGGTGATGAGGCGCCGCCAGTGGTCGATCTTCAGAAGATGATACTCGATCCTCCTAGCAAGCTACGCTCTCAGTTTAGATTAACCTACAACATGATCCTCAACCTACTCCGGGTTGAGGCATTGAAAATCGAAGAGATGATTAAGCGCAGTTTCTCCGAACATGCCACTCAACAACTTCTACCGGAGCACGAGAAGGCCGTCAAGCTTTCAGAAGCCGATCTCGCCAAGGTTAAGCGAGAGCCATGCGCTACATGTGATGTGGCTATAGACCAATGCCACCAAGCCGCTATGAACTACAAGCAGCTCACACAAGAGCTGTACAAGGGACTCTTAGGCATACCCATCGGCAAGAAACTCTTCTCCCAGAAACGCTTGATTGTTTGGAACAAGGAGGGTGTGCGGACGCCCGGTATCCTCCTAAACGAAGGTGTTAGTACCAAGGTCTCCGGAGGTCAGCCTACAGTACATGTGTTTGAGATCAAGACGGGCCGGGAGACGCGAGACTCGTCAGACCTTCTTCCCTTTATTAAAGAATTCAGGCCATTTCTCAAAGGCTTGCCTCAGCAAAAGAGGAACATCGTAGCCAAGACCCTACACGTCCCCTTGAGCGATGTCGAGTGCCTTACCACAACCCTCGTTGATGGCATTATTCCTGACTTCTTTCAAGGCGGCGACAGTAGAATGAAAGCGAAGGATAAGATGTTGAAGATTTGTAAGACTTGGGAGTCGGACATCTGGAACGAAGTAAGCTTTGCGAAGATCAAGAGCTTGAACTTGCAGGAGATCATTCAGAAACGCCAACAAGAGGCTGCGAATATCGTTCAGACGGCCACTGTGCAGTGTCCTAAGTTCTTGAAACACGTGAGTGCTCTATATTCTTTTGCCACAGTCACCTCAATCCAGCACCAACGAACCACTAACTCTCGAACAGTTCGCCATGTGTCATGACCAATGGCTTATTAAAGAACACATCTCCTCCCTACGTCAAGCTCTCTCGGATCAGAATCTTCAGCTCCTTCCCGATTATGAACAACGTGTAGAAGTCCTTAAGGATCTCTCCTTCGTCGACGCAGATACTCGCATACAGCTGAAAGGCAAGGTAGCCTGCGAGATTCACTCGGCCGACGAATTGGTGCTCACCGAACTCATCCTCGACAACGTGCTTGCCGATTACGAACCTGCCGAGATCGCGGCCTTGCTATCAACATTTGTGTTCCAGGAGAAGACAGAGTCCGTGCCCAACCTGACGGGCAATCTCGAGCGGGGTATGAAGACGATCATCGAGATCAGCGAGAAGGTGAATACGGTGCAGACGGACCGACAGGTCATCCAGAGCGCTGAAGATAGTAACGACTTTGTCTCGCGTCCGCGGTTCGGTCTCATGGAGGTTGTGTACGAATGGGCGCGGGGTATGAGCTTCAAGAACATCACAGATTTGACAGATGTGCTAGAGGGCACTATTGTACGGACTATCACACGACTCGATGAGACATGTCGTGAGGTCAAGAATGCGGCCAGAATTATTGGCGATCCGGAACTGTATCAGAAGATGCAGACCGCGCAAGAGATGATCAAGAGGGATATCACGGCCGTCGCCAGCTTGTACATGTGAGTAAGTAGTGATGGCAGCATAAGGCGTATCGTCTAAATTTCTATTGTATTTTATGCATACCGTTGGGCGATACCTTAGTGGAGTCTAGGTAGACAGTTGATAGAGCGATAAATGTTCCATGAGAAGCATCATACTATTTATCATAAGGTCGAATAACAATCTAACCCAATTAGTCGAAGTCGGGAGTAGCTGTTGCTGAGTCTCAGCAATTTAGTGAATAACCATTTTACTTCTCCATCGTGTTGGCATGGAAGTCGCCGCCCTGACGTGGACTTGTTCACTCCCCCCAGTAACGAGAGTTCTGCTTATTATCTCCGCTTTTTTTTTTTTTTTTTCATTTCGATGTCTTGTTTAGCTATCGAGCGGCTAGCTCAATGCCGCTATCAGGTATCCAATCTCCCTCCCATTCTTGACTACACCACTTCGGTATCGAAGTGGTATGGACAAGCCACGTTCATGTATTCAATCAGCCGGGGGTAGCTTGACCGAGGAGATATAAGGGACCAGTCTCAGAAGGGTCTACAGGCCAGAATAGACAGCTCCAGACTTAACGCAGAGAGCTCATGCGCGTCTTTCTAACAAAATTGACGATGTTTTCACGAGGTCTCTTGATTCCTCGACGCACTTCGTGAGATTTCAAGACCTGAAAGCCTCAGGAAGTGTAGGTGCGGCCTGCCTATTGAAGGCATGGGTGTCAGGTGAATAGGTAACATCCTAGTATGCGCCTACCAGGCTTCGTCTATATGCTCAGGTTATTCCCCTCAACTACCCGTTGGAAGGGAGAGGGGGCACGAGACCAATGCACTTTCATGGCTACTGACTCCCTTTTCCCTACCTGCTATGTGACTGATAGGCTCTTCATCACTCTGGGACAGATACCCCTGACAATGGGCCCCAGGCTGGGCGCTTGGCCCATGGGGTCCAGTTCAGTATAAACGAAGCTGAGAAGACATCCCGGTAGGTCGTTCGCAGTCATAAATAAAAGCTGGGCCGATGACAGTATACGCCGGGTCCTCCTCGTTGAGATCCGATCTCGGACGGAGAACCATGGGCACCGAAACACCAGAAATCCAAAATGTGTGGTCGTTGGACCGCATTCTTTCCGGCCCACATCCAACAAGTCCATTATGGGTAATGAGCAATCCAGTTGTTTAAGGGATAGAGTTGAGACGCAATCATGTTGTAACTTTCGGAAAATCATCGGGTATATGCTGGCATTCCTTTAAGGTCCCCATTTCGAAAACCCTTGTATTTCTGTTCTCTTCCCTTACAACACATTCAAAATAGACTCAAGCTTCGACGACACGAGGCTCTCTAATTATACGGATAGAGAACTTATCGACCGTATCGCTTCTCTTCCCAGCTTACCGGATTTTTCAAATATCGTACCACTCTCTTCTCAGTATTTGGCCAAGGGCTACCGAGAGGAGGAGCTTGAGGATGCTGTGGAACCGATGAAATTCGCGTCTCGGCTTGGTATCCATGTCCCACGCATTCAACGAATTATCCAGTTTGATGATGCTTTTTATTGCATTATGGATCGGATTCCTGGGAAAACACTTGATATAGTGTGGCCAGAGCTTGGTTGGATAGCAAGCCTTCGACTTGCCTTTCAACTTCGTCGCGTCATCCGCCGCTTGAGGTCGGTTGTTTCAACCTCATCTGGATCGCTAGCAACTGGCAAATGCAGGTCATATTTCCTCGAAGATTCTTTCGGCTTGCCACCTAGAGCAACCTTTCATCAGGTCAATGCTTTCTTGAATTTCTGGGCCAATTTTGTCTCGCTGGGCCAGGAGATTAAGAAGACGCCGAGAGAGCATGCGATCTGCCCGAGGCCGGTGTTTTCATACTGTTGCCCATTTGTCTTTACCCACCATGATCTGGCGCCTCGCAATATCATACTCGACCGCGAAGGGCAACTATGGCTTATTGATTGGGATTACGCGGGATTTTATCCCAAGTTCTTCGAGTACGCCGGCATGGATAACTTCATCCCCAAGGCATGGACCAAGTTCACGTTGTGGCGATGGAACCTGTTCGTCTGGATTGCGTGTGGGTCTTACGACAAGGAGTCCAAGTGGTTGGGAACAATACGATCAAGATTTAGGCGCTTCCGCGCAGCACGTCGGTTCAACATGAAAGCAAACGGGTATGCTGCTGCTGCAGGGAGGGCCGACAATGACTCTTAAAAAACAAAGCCAAGAGGCAAGAGCAGAGCAGTGGTCTTCAGGCTGATGTTGGGAGCATTATTGGTTGGAAACAAGGTGTGCGCTTGTATGACGCTCTCATAGCGGCAAAGCTACAGATCTTGCGTCTGCAACTTGCTAAGTCCTGTTTGCCCTCGCAGCTATCAACGTGTGAATCTATTCAAGACACCACAGCCGTCAATCGGCTCACTCCCATCCCAGCCTGACCCCAGAGCCCATTCCCGTAAGACCTTTCCTTCCCCAATCACCCCACACTTGATGAGGCCGGAAATTAGGCTGGCCCGGAGGATGTGGTATGTTCTACGTTATTGTAACGGCCCTCTCTACATACCTCCCTATATTTATGGCTCTAACGCGGCACAGATGAATACTAGTGAGCCTGGCACTAGACAATGCTTCAGATGGCCCTGTCGACGTAGTCTGAGTCGTAAGTGAATCCGCTGAAGCAACGAGCCCCTTGTACCAGCACACTCTAGGACTTACATACGCAGGCGCAAAGTCAACGGTGCAACCTATTCCCATTGGCGGTAGGTCGCGTCATCAAGGGAGTGGAGGGTCCCTGAATTGGGCTGAGCGGCTCAAGCGCTGAAGGATAGACTAAACACCGCCGCTGAATCGCTCCGTGGACCACATCCCCAAGACAGCGCAGAGAAGTCTGGGCCAGATTTCCTAGTCCATCGCTTTCGTCCTTCGCGTCCTTCGTGTCCTTCTATCCAGATCGATGAGTCAATACCATGCTCCCAAGGGTTCTAGATGGCGCACCCGGGCCTGATCCCAATGATTGGAGATAAAAACAGCTTCCGAGGTTTAGCCTTGCGAAGGTCACGATCACCCTGTATCCCCGTATCCCCCGCTTCCCTATGTTTAGGCAAACAGAAACTTCCATGCCTAGCTCCCGAGGCCATGCCGGGCAATGACGAGCAAGAAGCAAGGCCAGTCTCATTGGCAGAACTTGACCAGGTCTCCAATACTTTCGAGTATGCTGCCGCTCGTGCTAGGTGGGATGATAAGGGAAAGGGGGTGGTGAGTCTAGACCAGAGAGCGGAAAACGTGAAGGCAGCGTGTGGCGAGCTCAGGAAATCTCCCTTATCTATGAATAAGGTGAAGAAGTCAAAAGCATAGTCGGAGTGACCTGTGCTGATAATCCACCCATCTATTCACTCAACAGGTATAGCAGGGTTTTGAACGCGTATATTGGGGGAGCATGAGCACTAATGAGGCCTAGCCAACGCCTACGCCTAGTCGAGGTGTATGCGTACGTCTGTCAGGCCGGCTAGGTGTTGGCCAGGACTCAGAGCCACCCAAACTCATGCCCAAATATTGTTCATTTTGAGAGACCAAGGCTAGGGGGGGTAAAAAAAGGAAGCCTACTAGGTAACTAGGCGTCGTACCTAGGCCTCCCTTGGTAGGCTGGCTTAAAATACCTCCCAACCACCACCAAAAAACCACCCCCTTCGTGGGAGGTGGAAAAGTGAGGTGATGGAGGAAAAACCCAGGCGCGTGGCGAAGGCCCCTCATATAGGGGCCCTGCCAAGTGCCCTTGTTGGGTAATAGAACCACTTAGATTAACCACAGCAAGTATGGCGGCCGTAATACCATTCATACTGAGCTGCCATACAGTGGTGTCTCGCCCCGTTCGTATCAACAACAAGCAGTAACCACACGTCGAGCTTCTTAGTAGCTTTAGACCAGCCGATTGATAGTCTCTAATGGTTGGATCCTCACGGTCGGCATTGCTTTTCAGGCGTCGACCATTCCACGAAGCTTTTCGAGGCAGGCAAACCCAAAGGTCAAGTATGTCGTAGAAGTTATTGACAGATTCGAGCCTGGCCAAGGCGTCGCCGTCATTATTCAGACCGCGCACAAATGCATCCCATTTTATGGCGTCCGGACCGCAAAGTAAAGCGATATCCATAGGCAGTGCAATCTGCTGGAATGTCCAGCCTCTGCAGAACCATCGGCGGCGCAGGATTTCATCTACATCGCCCAGGAAGTTTTCCCCGTCTGTGAAACATATACTGCAAGACTTCGCATGGTCTGCTTTAACGCTGCGTCGAGTCAGAGCTTAGGAGCTGCATTAGAACATCCAGTGGCCCGAGTCGAAGGATTGTTCCGTTACCTTTGATGGGATAAAACAGTACTTCCCAGATCGGGAAAATCAGGACCCGAAAAAGCAGAATAGTCGCGATAACAAGCGGCTGCGTTTTTACAGCCTATGTCTCACGGAGAGTTTGCTTGAGGATGTCATGTAGCAGTTGAGATGCCGCTTCCTTCTTCACGGCGGTAGTCGGGGCGCTCGCAAAGGCCGCCACGGTAAGGAAATGGTCCGTTCTTCCATTTTCCGATAGATGAGAGAATCTCTCAAAGATGCGTACACAGCCATCAGATTGCGGGCCTAGCCAGACATAGATTTCTTCCATGAGGAGGACCTGCGAGGACATTTCTACATCGTCAGCTTGATTGATATATATTGCATCGACCCATATGCTCATGCTGCCGAATCTCGACACCAGCTGTTTGAGAGCGGCCGCACAGTTGGTGGTAATGTCGAGATCTACGTGCGCACTATCGTCGAGTCAAACTCTAAGCACGTCGGAATTGGGCTGTGAAAACGATCCCCACACATCGGACAATGCTGAGATGCGCGGCGAAGTTTTAAGGGAGACTACGCGAAGACACCCGATGAGTTGAAAATCGACAACAGAGGGCTCATCGGGTGGTTCAAGATCGAGGATCCTAATAGTACGCTCGGATGCGGTGACTGGGAGGGAATCGTGCAACTGCGTCCTACTCGCCTGAATTGGTGGCAGTGGCGACACATTTGTTCGTCTCTCAAGTTGCGTCATAATATCGATTGGCGTGCTCCCATCATCCCACCCCGATTCTCCGTTAAAGGGTGACATTAGCTCAACTGCTAGATATAGAATCAAAACAGACTTGATAATACGTGGAACAGATAATCTAAGCCAGCTCTCTAATATATATCGCGATCTGAAACTAAGCACAAGGAGATCAAGAGCAAACGAGGAAAACAGGAGAAGAGGGTTGCAGAAGAGGGTTGCCTCATGAAGAGCTTGAGGGGCTGTAGAGGGTATACGTGCGGCAGACCATGTCATGTTCAGATCAACCAATAACCACTGGTTCATACCCAGCTGGTTGTATTGGATTGAAAAGTGAAGCAACAAGTGCCAGCCTGCATGGTGACCTTGAATCTATTGGCTCCGCCGAGGGTGTGGTGTCGCTTGGGGGCGGAGTGATAATATGTCATCGATTTGGGCAAGGGGTTTTTCCATATACAGTGGCAAGCGATATAAAGGGAAAGCTTGAGTTACAAATTCGAGCTTAAGGGTAGCTTCATATGCTTAATGTAAAAGACATCGAATATATCCCAAACTCAGCTGATAGGCCCGACAGACGCATCATCCCGCTAGCATGCGAGTGACTTCCGCAAGATCATAGATAGTGCGTGAAATAGGGTAATACATTCTCATGCTTTCTAATGTTAAGGTGCCTTGCACCTATCTTTGCGGGTGCACACCACCCACTCTTTGACCCTCATGTAACAGTTCTGCCACAAGTGTAGCCAGAGTGAGGACTTGGTAGTATGATTGGTATCGTACAAATCCAAGTGTAAGTTGAGCGGGATCGCGCCCGCCCCCAACTCCTGTTGAAATACCAACCCCGAGCGACCACTACCTGAGAATGAAATAAAAAGAGCTTTGATATTAATTCTCTAGAGATCCTGTCGTCTCGCTGCTCTCTTACTCATAGTAGCAGTGCTAGTAGGCTGCTTTCTGCTACAATGGGACGATTATGGTAATTACATTGAACTGCACCTAGTAACTTCGAAAAAGCGCAATGATTTATCTTTAAAAAGATACAAAACGAAGCCATAACTGGTCTGATATTTCCATTCTTACAGGATATATGAAGCGAACGTAGAGAGGCTAGAAACGGTGGCGCGCCTGAACTAACAGGCTCCAGTCTGCAGCTCATGCATCTAACTACTAAGCAGTAAACTCCCTCTTAACGACCGGGTTGGTACCGGGCAGTTCCTTCAACCCTATGATATCAGGATAATCAGCTCTGTCATACGAACTTCATACGATGTCGCATTATGAGGGGTTGAAGAGGCAGGACTTACATCCATCGATAGGCTCGCCAACCATATCAGCAACCTTGCACTGATTCTGCAGCGCAACTGTCTGAGTCTTCAGCATCGGGGCAGAGACATATGTGTGTCCGTCCATGGCCTTCTGCAGTGCGTTGTCCTTCCAGCCAAAGACGTAGTCGGCATGGTCGGAGAAGCCCGTCGCGTCACCGCTCGACCAAACAAACGGTTGGTTGCCATTAGCGAAGTCGGAAGCGTCGATGTTGTTGAACTGTCTCGTGTCCCAGACCGTTTCCAGGAGGATCTGTGGAAGTCTGACGGGGTGCGTGGCTGGGCAGGGACCGCCAGATTCGAAGGTCCCAGACTCGGGATACGCAACGTGGTCTTGGTGGTTGGGAGAGTCGAGGTTGACGCCATCCCAGCACGTGGGGAAGCGGTGGTTTGCCATGATGCCGTACGGGCACGGCTTCGTGGGGAAGTTGACTGTCTCGGGGGCCCGAGTGCTGGCATCTTGCATGCAGGTATAGGTTAACTGGCGCCACTTTCTGGCATCATCGCGGCTGCGGAAAGTCGCGTCGCCCACAAGCATGCGGAAGCCGGGCTTGAAAGCCGTCACAGTTGATTTTTGAGCAGTGTCGAATAGCGCGTCAGTCATGTAGTAGACCATCTGTGAGCTTTGATTAGCGTAATCTCATAGCAAATGAGGTGAGAAGTTTAAGCTGCTACGTACCATGCCGCCCTGGTTTTGTGAGTTATCCTGGGCTCTCTGTGGCACTCGCTTAAACGTTCCGTTCTTTGCACGATAGCTACAGGAGTAGTCGCAGTCAGTACTCGTTATCACACTCTGAAGCATCGACACTACCCAAGAAAGAGGCTCGACATTTTGCTAGGAAAAGGAACCACTAACTAGAGCACTGCCGTCCAATAATTAGAAAAGTCCTCCGAAAACTGGCATGTAGTGCAAGTCGAAAGCGTTGCAAGATCGTGAGTGACGGGGTCCATAGTGGTATTAAACGAGTTCTATAGCATATGAGCGTCAGTATGTCTCTGGATCTCTGGACTACAGGTAAAGGATCACTCACTCCTCCAACAACCTGGTGAAGATGGGCCGAGGGATTCTGTCCTGGGTTGACGAGAGGATCCAGACGCTGCACCGTAAGCTGTGAGCAAGGGAAGCGCAGGAGTGCGGTTGCGGGCGCGACAAGCCCCAAGGCAGCGATGAAGCCGTTCAGCATTTTCGTCTAGCTAGTCTGACCACTATGTCTCTATGCTGCTTTCGTCGAGAGAAGAAGAGAAAGACGAAGAGGACGATGATGAATTCACGAAGTTTGCAGTTAATGGCGACGCAGAAAAGGTGTCCATCTTGACAGGTTGTCATGCCCTCAACTATACATCAACGACCGAATAATACTCCGGCTTCACCTACTGCCGTTGTTGCCCAGCCTCTACAGACTGCCATTCTGACGTGCAAGCTCGGAAAAATTGTTGTTCAATATCGGAACTTCTTACAATTGGCGAACGAGACCTTCATTGATACCGGTTGATGTGGGGAGGATGGCTGCCTCGGGACTTGAGAGCCAATGCCACGACACCCGGGCCTGCTATGAGTGGCAACAAGTCTTTCACATCGTGAATTACCAGTTTCGTCTTCTTTCTATATCAGACTTCCATTTTAATTTATTATGATAAGCCTATCCGATGACGGTTTGCGGTGGATTTCTTGTCTTCCCTTTCTTTCGCTTCTTCTCTTCATCCTTTCCAGCCTTCTTTCGTGCTGCCACTGTGATGTCGACGCATGTTAAGCCTGATATGAGATTATTATAAGTATCCAAAATCCCTTGACAGAGAAGGAGCTGAAGATCAGAGCAAGTCTCGTACGACCACGAAGGACAGGCCAATGTCTAGTGTTGATCATGAGCCGCCCATGCAGATGCCGTGCAAATGCATCGCGAGGCCGGGCGCAGTCACAGTCCCCTATTGGGCCCCTCGCCGTCTAGTTCTGTTCTTCATGCGGACCATTGATGAAAAATAAAGTAAATTAGATTGATCCAAGATATTCTCCAACGAATAGAAGAAACCGGCACTCCCCTTTCACAGCTCGTTTCTATTTTTGTGCGCGAGTGCTGTCGTATGTTCGGCTAAATGTGGAAGAGCTTGAAGCAATCCCAAGGCCAGCATGTCCAATTCTAGCCGTCGAATACTATAATTGTTCTGATGTCATCCAAAACTGTCTCGCAGAGATATTTGACGAGCGTAAGCTCCACTCGTGCGTTATCATCTGTTCAGTTCGGCAGACAAACCCCACCCTGCATCTATTGACCGCAGGCGGCATCCATCTCGTCCCATCTCATTACACAGCAGCATCAGAATCAACATCAACTTAGCGATGAAGGTCTCTGCCGCGCTTGTGCTGACTTCGGTCGCCTTAGCGCTCGGCCAAACGCAAACCTGTACGCAGGAGATGATAGCCAGTGACGATTGTGCTGCTGTCATTGATGCCAATGCCTGCTACAATGAGTTCCGGTGGAACGCGCAGACGCTTCAGTGTATCGACGGGAAAGACAATGCCGATAGGCAGAGGAAGGCAAGATGATCCCATATTGACATGTGTTCCCTTCATGTATATGTGAACAAATCATGCTAACGATCGAGAATGCTACAGGCATGTTTGTGCTGCAGCTGTGTCGGCACTGTCATGTGCAACTGGGTGAAGTCGCAGAGATTCTCATGTGCTACATAGCAGAGCTAGGAATCCAAGGACCTGTCTAAGGACCTAGGAAATAAAGGCACGATAAGATTCAGAATTGGGACGCGAAACTTAACATGCTCTCGTCGTCTGAAAGACTATAAAAAGGGGTCACCATAGTGCGTTTGCTGGCGAGGTGCAGTCGCTTATAATGTATCTGTCAAGCCGACCGGAGCAAGTTTTGAGCGCTAGATTATGGCGGCAAAGTATTAGCGGGGATATCGAGCTCTGGTCTTTTCGGCTTGCCGCTTGACTAGATTAGTGTGGATCATACTGGAGAGCAGTTACAGTAAACCAGAAGCTTCACGTTCGTTGCTCACACTTTCAAAAGTCATTCACTATCCCGAAACTGCACTGCACTCTCAAGGGAATAATATGATGTAGTGGCTTGGTCGGCTTGACTTGTTATTCGAGTGAAATTGAACACTTACTTCTACGTAGTTTGCTCAGTGAAACTTTCTAGAGGGATTATTCGGGTCATTACAGGGCGGTCAGCGGCATGGGGGCACGCTTCAGCCACTCTGATCGGCACCCCTGGATGCTGCTCCCTTCTGCTGCACAGCCCCAGAATACTTGTGCTGGAAAACGGGTACTCCAACTTAGGACGTTTCTCGTCGGCCTCACTGCTCTCTTCTGCTCACATCTTCCTCGTCCGAGATGCCACAAACAGTGTACCGTCGCCCGTGGCCAACATGGCTCGTCCTCGTCCTGAGTCTCCCGCTGTCCATTACCTGGATTGTCCTGATTCTCGCGCAAGGCGCCAAGTCAAAAGCAGCCCCATTCGTAGGAGCCACCGATATTCTGGTTTTGGTGGTCTTCACCATCCTCGACCCCGAGTTCACTATTACGAGCCGCAAGGCCTTGCCCGACGGTACTGTGGTGAATGTTCGGCGGCCTATTGTTGGATTTAAAAGGCTTGAATCCCCGCTTGGTTTGACGGGCGGGTACGAAGTTCGGATTGATGGTTATCGTTATGAACCCGCGTATATCCGGATATAAGATGTCAGTATCCTCACACGGCAAACAGAAGCTGTGACTCGGGGTAACATACTGGCCATTCAGAGCTGCATTTAGATGTGTTAAAAGACTCACAGCGTCTAAAGCTCAAGTGTGAAGGGCCATCTATCTACATCATCCTGAGGATCACGCCTAAGACTGTGCATTCAATGATGCAGGCGTAAACCCCAATGGTAGCGGTTACATGCTTAGCAGCGCTTCGCAGTCGAACCCAACGCGCAACGTAATATTCTGTCATCATGTCGATACGCTGTACCCTGCCCCCACTGGATAAGCCTTTGTACTTGCGCTTCGTATGTAAATAGGTCACACCTCTATGATACATAAAACCCATATAAGGTTTTTATGTCATTGAATGGATTTTCACTGGACTTTGGCATAAGAGGACGCGAACACAGGGTCGCGTCGACGCATCATAGTCGTAATCTAGTTCGTGGTTATGCAATGGTAACTTTCAGATTAAGGTTAAATTGACTAAATTCATAACCGACTAATAAAACATCAAGCATAATTGCCCCAGTTCACAATTATGCGTCTCAAACCGTATTGACAGACGACTATCATAGGTGTAATTTTTCATCTCACTTTCGCATGCGCGACTCGAACTCCTCTCTCGACATTGGCGGGTTGATAGTGACTCCTTCATCGATAGTTGGATCTTGATGAACTTCCTTGACCGGGACAGTCTTGTGGGTAACAGACGGCATAACAGTATCTGGAATTCGGTCAGTCTATTGCTAAGACATCAAAGGCCAAGATGAGGGCACATGGGGAGAGAAAGTAAACTGAAACGCACCTTTCTCAATCACGGGTTGAATAGTCTCATGGAGGTGGTGATGGACGTGTTCAGATGTCAACGTCGGCTCATAGACGGTCTGGCTCTTGGTGCCAGCTTCTTCAGTAGTGTTCTTAAATTGGCCTTGCTTGCGCTCGAGCATGACCTTAGCATCGCGATCACGCTCGTCGCGGTGATCAACGTAGTGGCGCCGGGTATCGGCTTGCTCGTGTACATGCTCCTCAGGCAGGACCTCCCGCTCTTTCAGAGGCTGTACAGTGGTTTTATGGTGGTCCTGGTGGCGCTCCTTGTCTACCACTTTCTGTTCCCGTTGCTGATGTTTCTTGTGGACTGTTTCATGTTCCACCGCCTCTGCAGTGGTCCTGTCAATTGTTGCCGTGTCTTTCGTTCCGGCGCTTCCAGGAGACACTTCGTCGTCCTTGGATCCCCGGTGCAGAATCTTGCTGAAAGCGGTTGATGCAGCATCCATTATGATGACTATTCTCAAGACCAATGTTTTTAAAATATAAATATATAGGCGACGTTGTGGCGTCGAAGTCAGTTGTGTTGAGCAGAGTGTTAAAGGGTAAAGCTCATATTTCACTGAACGGGTATATTTATATCTAACCGAACAAACGTAAACTAGTGTTCTTGATCAGACTTTGTTATACCGTCATATCGGATGCCTTGATGCAGTATATAATTTCCACTTATTAAACTGGGCGACGTGGCTGATAGCTTCTACTCGTCATGAAAAGTATATCGAAGATTCATAACGCTATGTGAAAGAAGTTGTGGACAATGCAACTCGTCCAGAATGAGGCGAGCGCCTTCGAGTCACGAATATGCATACATGTGTACTCGGTATCATGGTTTCGCGTATCGTCATCAAAGCAGATGGCGTGATCATTGAATCTATGTGGTTATCGATTTGCTAATAACGCTAAGCTTAGCTCCAACAAGTATGTGAAGTCATTATGACAGTTACTACGGCACAGAACCGCCCCGTAAATCAGAAGTTTAGTTGGTTTACATCAATCGTATAATTGTAAAGGTAATTGCCAAGAGAGTATGGGACGAAAACAGGATTTCAAGCAGTATTATTTCTGTTGCCCACCGACTAACATTGCCCCCCTTTCCTGAACCAGCTGCAATGCTGAGTATGGATACCAGCGATCTGCTTGACACATAGGTAGTATCTATCCTTAGATTCACTTTGTGCTGAACGGTTTCCGATTGTATTCCCGGGTCTGGTATTTACAGCGTTTTAGAAGGTCATGCTGGGGCCGGTAGACGAGCTTCGGGCTCATATCGCGAGACTAACCTGTTGTCTATATTGAAGCTTCATTCTTACAGGCAATGTCTTACTAGCATAGCAATAATAGAAGGCTCATACACTATATTAGTTAACACCGAGTTTACATCATGGACATTGAATCATCAGCTAGAGGTACCCAAGAAGTCTGTGTTGTACTTTGGTATCTCGGAAATTGATAACCGCGTTACTACTTTCACCTGCGAGGAATGGTCTCAAGTAGCCCTCAAGTATTACCTTGCTGCCCTGTCGAGCAGCTCTGCCTACATCTATAAGCCACGCCGATCGCCGATCCTACCACCCTAGTGAACTTCTATGTAGCTATACTGTGCATTGAAGTGAGCCATGCGGCTGCGCTCGCTAAATCTGAGCAGCATAATGGGGATTCATTGACTAAGAAAACGCAATGCGATTTGATCAACAAGCTTCTTTGCAGTGCTGTGTTCCAACTCTGCGTGCAAGCCACCCATGCCACTTATAGCACGTCAGTGTCTAGGTAGTGAAGATAATAGAAGCCCACCTTAGTACGAAGTGGGTAAACTTGAATTACGATCAGAGTATCGTAGGAACGAATATGGTTTGCTGGAGCCCGTTCATGGCTCAAGAATAATGCCCTGCAGTCCGGTCCAACCATTCTGGCGAAGCAATGGGATACAACATTGCACATAACCACCTCCCGGCCCGAATTGAGTTTCAGAACACTGGGTCAGGTTCGAGCTGACATACGTCATTCTATGATTAGAGTATGTCAATATTACAGTCCTTCGGTCCCTTCCTTTTGTTGTCGCCATCATGAGCCACATATCCTGCGGCCCCTATGCGGTATAGTGGCTGGGAATGCCATGGATGGCCCGATAGAACGGTAGCAGGACATTTAGCGTGCGATCGAGTAAGATTTGGTGGGCCCCTACGGCGTGTCCGTAATGCAGGGGAGAATGACCAGCATATGACTTGATGTCGCCAATATGGAGAAACTGGCCCTCAAGGTTGCTAGACCGTCGTATTGGAGACATTGTGTGTTCGAATTAATATGAGATCCCCTTATTTCCTCTCAGTTGCAACTATTTAGACGTTTTGTTGCCCGTGCTAGCTCCTTATCAACAGAAAGAAGCTACGAATCATTCTGACACATACTTAGCAGCGGGGCAATTTTTCCCTGACCTGTCGAGTATAACATCATAAACACGATCAAACTAGATTGTCAGTCTTGAAGCATTTGAAGTAAGGGTAGTAAAATGAAGGAAATGAAACGTCACGCCATTATATTTGGTGCATCTGGCCTGATCGGTTGGGCTGTAGTAGACCAGCTTTTGCGCTGCTATCCCGAGGTGGGCGCTTTCTCCAAGGTCACGGCCGTTACAAATCGCCCGGTTAAGCTCTCCGAATTGTACTGGCCCGATCTGGGCGCTGACCGTCCGAAATTGCACCTTATATCCGGTATCGATCTTAGAAGAGAGCAGTGGAAAATATCGAAACTGTCACTCACGTATTTGATCTGGGCATGTCTAAGTATTTGAGATCGCTCTGGGCAGTACGGACTTACAAGCACAAGCTTTTACTTCAGCCCTTAACGATATTGAGGAGGCCGCAATCAATCGCCGCATGCTACAAAATGTCATCAACGCTCACAACCTACTCAGCCCTGCTCTTCAATTCGTAGTATTTCCTGGAGGAACACGTGTAGACATCCTTTTTTTTTTTTTTTTTTCTTTTTATCAAATCTCCATTACACATCCCCTAATGATCTTCTAGGGCTATGGCATCTATTCTGCAGGGGGCGTGTTCACCCCTCCCTTGACCGAAGACATGGTGCACAACCTCCCACCCGATTATGCAAAGACTGTGGTATACCCTGTGTATCGCGAGCTACTTACCGCGGCTAGCGAAGGGAGGAGCTGGACATGGTGCGAAGTCTGCCCCAATGCGATAGTGAGTTATCACTCCATAGCATCAAGACGTGACTAACCCCTCCAAAGATTGGCTTCATGCCCAATGGTTCTCAGTTCAGCTTGGCTCTACACTGGGCTCAGTACCTGTCTCTGTATGCCCATAACCATGGCATTGGGCCAACAGGGCAGTCTGAAAGGCCCACGATCGAGGTGCCCTTTCCTGGCAGCACGGCCGGCGCCAATTCGTTGTTGTCCCCGGTATCTGCTACGAAAATCGCACGCTTCATGATATACGCATCACTGCACCCAGATACGTGCGGTCGCGGCCAGCTATTCAATGTTGCGGATACCGAGGTTCCATGCACGTATGGCGAGCTGTGGCCTCGGCTGGCCAATTGGTTTGGCCTAGTAGGAGGGCCCCCAGCTGGCGACACACAAGCGGTACCTGAATCTTTGGCTGTCGGCGATGTTCCTGAGGGTACAAAGCACTTAACGCCCGGGGAGCATATCGCAAAGCATCGGCACGTTTTTACCAAGTGCGGCCGAAGCAAAGCTGTATGTGGAGGCGTTGGCGGTGGGAGTTCGTAATTGGATAGCGTTGGCTTTTGGTTGACTTTTGATAGATAGCTGAGCCTCGAAAAGCTGAACAAGACGGGATTCGGAGAAAGCACAGACCCTGTCTCAGGCTGGGTCAACAGCTTTGAGATGTTTAGAAAAGCCGGATTGATCTTGTAGTCCAAGGTGGCGTTATGGAAACGAGCGAAAAGATGAGAAAGCCATGAACGTTATAATGAACGGTCGGTACTGAATCGTATGCTGACGCTGGCAGCTCTGCCTTGCTTCATTCGCCTCCGCTGAGAGCACCCAGCGTCCTGTGTTTACTTCGGGACTTCAACTCTACAAGCACACCGTAACACAGAAGACAAAATCGGAACATCCTGTCCCGCACGCCTTCGCCTCTTTTTTTCCAGTCACATTGTGTTTCCTCTTGTCTGGGCACTCGGTTCATTCCTTCCTAGTGCTTTGGGGCACGAATAGCCCCAGTAATCTAGTTCTAGCCTTAAATCGGAGCTCTCATAGGAAGGTGACAGATATCTTCCATCCACCATGTCCATGCCTGGTGCGTATCCAGATGTGCACCACTTGTGGAACAAATGGGAACATTGAGGGGCGTGCTCGTAAATCACACCGTCCGTGCCCATAGGCCCAACGATTAAGCAGGAGTCCTAAAAGACTAAAGAGTGCCGACGCCTAAGAAGAAACAAACAAGAAAAGAAAGCCTATAGGGTCAAGGACATCATCCAGTGTTATGCCACTTCGTCTTTCTGATGCATTGGAATCAAGGCCCAGGTAGGTCGCACCAACAAAAATCGACCCGCCTGCCCTATGCCCCGTACATCACCAAAATCTACTAATTTATAAACAATCCAACACCTGGACAAAATCAGGAAAATATACCCGTGAAAAATAAAGTCGTTAAGTATTCATTGAGTATAATTTCCTTACGTTTCCTGTTTTTTTTGGTTGTCTGGGCGGCGCTTGACGTGTTTTGAGTGTTGTATATGGGATGGGTCATTTTTTGTTGGACTGACCCGCCCGGGGCTATGTGTACCGGCACGTTGCCTGGCGAGGGTCCTCGTATGCTTCCAGAGAAGATCTTGTTCGGCTTCAGGAACCCATCGCTTGATCAAGACATAGTCAGGATTCTGTGAAATGATATGGTAAGCCGACGTGTTCTTGTTTTTCCGTACCCCTTAGAGTAAAACATGCAAGATGACGATGCTACTTACCTGGTCGATAACGTAATCAACATCGAAGACGCGCAACGTCTCGAGCGACAGGTGCCGCCTGGACATGCGCGTATACGTAGGCCGTGTAACTTCGAACAGTGTCGTGTGAGCTTCTTCTTCATTGTCTTCTTTTCTATTGACATCGCGTTGTTCGGTAGTCTTGTCTTCTCTAATGGCGCGTACGGCTTCCTCTCCAGTGTGTGTTGAAACGCCTGGCTCTACGCCATCTTTCGCTCTTGCTGCTAGTTCATCAAGCCGTTCTTTCAATTTGCGTCCTAGAAGAAAACAGTCAGTCGCATGCGCTTCGCAACCTTATGGAGACATAGACGATATCAGGGTTAGGTCCAAGGGGCGACGTACGATAGTTTCTCTGCGCGATGCGATTTTGGATCCTATTTCGCTCTGCCGAGTCTGATACGTTCCGCCACTTCTCATCAGGAATATCTGGGAAGGAAGTCGTTGGGTCGGGATATGAAGTATATGAAACCGTTGGCAGATTGCTGCTGGGGGTTACCTCAAGTCCTTCGGCTATCTTTTTGTCCACCGCGACTATTTCCTCTGTAAGGCGATCGTACTCGGTACTTTTATTCGTGGGGTCCTTTTCATTGCCGGATATCTTCATTTCCGGAACGGCACGTTCGGCTTCCCTTTTCCCATACCTCTCGAGGACCTCCCTAGCCTTCTTTTCGCGACTTTCTTTTTCGGTAAGGGCACGTTCGGTTTCCTGTTTTTTATACAACTCGAAGGCCTCCCTAGCTTCTTTTTCAAAAGTCTCTCTCTCGATAAGAGCACGTTCGGCTTCTTCTTTCTTATACCTCTCGATGGCCTCCTTAAGTTCCTTTTCGCGACCCTCTTCCTCCGTTGGGTGGTCTAAACCCCCTTCTCCTCTGAATGTGGTAAGGCTCCCATACTCCCACTCCTCATGCACGTCATCGAGCTTCTTAACGAGCTCTTCCTTGGCTTCGCGCAGCTCACGCTCTTCACGAGCAGTCTGCTCACGGCGCTTTTCCTCCTGCTCAATTTTGGCAACGAGCTTGAGTTCCTCGAGTTCCTTCTGTGCGCGCTCTAACTCGTACTCCTTTTGAGCGGCCTCGCGCTCGTGTTGCCGAGCGTGTCGTTCTTGCTCGAGCTCCGGCATCTCACCTTCTTCACGGATCGCCCGCTCGCGCAGTTTTTCACTTTGTTCACTGCCCCACGCACGTCCGTATTCATCTGATTTTTGAGCCCCGATTTCCCTCTGAGCAGGTCGAACAACGAACTTTTTAAAGGTCGAGAGAGAGAAACGCTCTGGCTCATCCTGGTTATCCTCACGACCCCGCGATGCGCGATTGTTGTCGCCATCAGACCCGGGATCGGAAAAGTTATCCACGCGTTTATTGTCGACGAACTCACCATGGTCAGTACCTAGATAGTGATCAACGACCTCTCGTTCTATAATGACCGAATCACCTGGATAAGACAAACGTGGCGATCTATTCTGCGAATCTCTGCGTTGTCTGATCCTAACTATGATATCATTATCTTCATCGAAGGACGATTCACCATCCTGACTGTCTGCGCTGTAATCTCCTCTTGGCTGACGCTCGAAGGAGAATCTCGGTCCTGCTTCATGTTCTTCCTCGTGACCTATATCACGACTTTGAGTCTGTTCAGGTAATGCAGTGAGGCAGATGTCGTCACTTAGCGCTTCCGAATAGCTTCCGCTGCGTGTAGATATGGTTTCTTGGTCGTCGTTATGTTCATCAAGCTCCTCATCCTCGCCATAAATCTTCGGAAGTGCAAAAAGGGCCAAGTCGACCTGATGTCGACCTACGTGTCGCTGGTATTGCTGAACAGACTCTATGGTATCTTGGCACAAGGGGCAATCAATGGGCGAAGACGATGATGGAGATCGAGTTTGACCGCATCTTGCAATTATCGCGTCGAGCTCCATCTGCGTTGCCAGCCCGTGTACCCTAGGAAGATGCTCACGTAAGTTCGTCTCTGTTGTGTCATACAATCCGCACCGATATGGACACTGCCAAGCCTTCCAATGCTTCTGAAGCATATGGTTCATCCACTCGTGGCGGCGACCATATTCCTTACTAGCTGCTGGGCAATCTTCGGCCAGGCAAATGTACGGCCTCAAGTCGCGGAGGACATGTTTTCTGTCTTTATAAGCACCTATGCAACACGAGGAACTTCAATGTGGTGAACTCACTTCCATTGGTATGTACTACTCACTGAGATCAACATGAAACAGAATGGGCACTCAAACGGACCATTATAGGACCTTTTCGGCAAAGGCGGTATTCTTAGGCGCTCAGAATCTGGTGCTGTGGTAGCAAACGAGGTTTGAGAAAACCCTGTGTCGGAACGCTCATCCTCGTCAAGTTCTCCAAACACTGGTACAGCTTCAGGGCCTTTCATGGCCAGGGGAACAGAAGACGCAACCGTGCTCTGCGCACCAGCCTCGGACCGCCCAGAATCAAACAGGCCGCGGGCCAGTTTCTCATGATGTGCTTCCCGGTACCTAAAATACTGTCGCCTCTGGGACAACGCTTGGCCCAGCCTTACTATCAAGGTCTGGCTCGCTTGAGGAAACTTGGCTTCCACATGGGCTTTATCGTTCGCTTCGAAGTAGCGCACCTTTGCGTACTCCGTCGACATGAAGCGGTCGTGTGGTGCGGGGTTGCGGAGAGATATTGACAGTCGTAGCAAACGACCAATGGTGTCGTCAATTTCCTTCGTCAACTGGCCTAATTCCGAGTCAAACTCGAAATCTTCATTGATAAGAAGATCTTTGAGCTCTTCATCGAGTTCATCTGCTTCGCCTAGGTCTCTATCCCATGGAAGTCTTTCTCCAGACAGGATTGAAAGCGCTATGTTTTGTCAGAAGTTGGCTTGTACTTCGAACGGACTAGATCTCAAACCTTCGTTCAACGAGTTGATCAAATCGTCAAGCAACCTCACTACCTGTGTATGGAGATTGGATGAATCTCGGAGACGATAATCCAAGGAACTCCTTCCCGTTCGATGTGCCCCTATGTTGCCGGCCCATAGCTTGAACTTTGACAGCTGGTCGCCTATTGCTTCCACCCATATGACGTGAGATTCTTCAGGCTGTGCCTGGGTTTCAATCGCACCCGCTGCTTCAAATGCAGCCAAACTCTGCGCGACGCGGTCCGCGATTGATCTCGGCACCGCATCAGGGGCCATCTTGACATCTGGAGTGATGCGAAAGTCAAGCAGAGGCCTTTGGCAGCCTACGCACGCAATGTCCTTCGGCGTTGAGTAAGTGTTTAGCCAGCCACGGTAAGGATTGGCTCAGTGGTAATGTCAGAGTGACCTCCAGGAAACCCAACCCCAATCTCAAGCTTGCCCCTCATGCTATTAATAACTTATCGGTAGTACGGTTACAGTGCATGGCTCCGCTTACCGCGTGCTGACGGCTTGCTTTACGCTCATATTTCTCAGTCGCAGAGCCCCTCCTCCTCTCAATGGGCATTTCTTTTCACTTGTCACTGCTCCAATATTGATAGATATTGATACTTGGCGTTGGAATCTACAGCTCCTTTGCTGGTTAGGGTTTTGCAACGGCCATTCAATACTTTCAAGTCAAAACCGTCAACATGTCAGGCTTCGAAGTTGTCGGTATTGTGCTTGGCGCTATTCCCCTTCTGATCTCCGCTCTCGAGCACTATGAGCGTGGAATTCAGACGATACAGATAGTACGGCGTCGCGCAAAAGTGATGCATTCTCTGGCGTCAGCACTTAGCACGGAGCAGACCATATTAAGAAACACCTGCGAAACTTTATTAGGGGGAATCGTAGACCCCAAGGACATGAAGCCTCTACTTGCGGAACCGTTCGGACCATTATGGCAGGACCCCGAGACCAAGGCCCTTGTCGAGCGAAGACTTGATCACACGCTGAAGGATTTCGAGGCGTTAGTACGTTCTATGAACGAGGCGGTCGAGGAGATAAGGTCAAAACTAGGTCTTGGTCGGGATTTCGAGGTCAGTTCCAAGCCAAATCCGGGAAATTTGGGTAGTAAGTTATCGGGCAGACATGCGGTAGCATTTCAAGTCTAGTCCGACTGAATAAGCCCGACGACTTTACAGGGTAGGATGCTAAGTCGCTGAAAATAGATGAGAATCGACGACGGACCAATTGGTAAGCGGGACATGATCAAGATAGCTTTACAATTTTCCACCCACGAGGCGTCCTTGAAAAGACTTGCCGATATCAATCAGAAACTTGATTTGATGATGACTGGCAACCTACGAAACGAGCCCTATCGCAAGGTCCGTTCTCAAGACAGACTATTCAGCTTATTGCAAGCAGTGTCACGAAGTATCTATAACGCTCTGAAATCCAGCCTGTCTTGTACTTGCGCTCAGTCACATGGTGTAGGCTTCGGCTTTCCCACACCAAGAGTCACTGGACGAGTACAGGACGAAGAGGCGCTGGTTAAGCGACTTAACTTCCACCTTGTCTTAGCAAACAGGCCACAGGATACCAAAGGAAAAGCGCATAGTACCTGGGTGTGGGATGAGCTCGTCCTACGACTGGCTGAACTCCCGATGAAAGGATGCACAACAGCCGTGCTTCCTGCGACTACCGGTGCTGTGGTAAAGAAAACCCGCTCCGTCCGCGTGAAGTTCCTGGACGAAGATACAGCCAAACCCGCATTACAAGTCCCCTCGTCACCGGCTAATGGTGAGTCGACGGCTGCTCGAGGTTTGGGTACACACCATCAGGTTCTCCCCACCCCTCCTGAGTACTGTCCAGCGCCTCAGCGGGAAGTTCGGCAACTCGTACACGTGAAAGACATTTGCAGCACACTGAGCAGCAAACAGCCAGATGTCGGTCATCAGGATCCTTATGGATACTTGCTTGACGAGACAGCTCAGAGGCGGCAGAGATTCGAAGTATATCCATTCAGATCTTCGTATGACAGCGATGAGTGCGCCATGATATACCTAAGGGACGCTTTCTCCCAGAGAAATCGACCTTCGCTAGCTCGAAAGTACCACATTACCGCCACGGCTGCTTCTAGCGTTTTATTCATGCATAACACGTCATGGATACCCACCACACTTACTATCAAGGATGTGTTTCTGATCTCGCGCGATGGGAATATAGATTTCGGAGAGATTTACCTAGCAAAAAAGCCGAATGAGGACTTGAAGAACTCGACATCAGCACCGGACTATCTCTCATCAAGCGAAGCAGTAGGGGTATCGACATTGTACTACCTAGGCATTTTCCTGATGGAAGTTATGCTATGGAAGCCGGTATACGAATTTTGGGACGACGAAGGGAGTGACTTGAGCGGCATTCCGTTAGACGACATATTTGACTACACGACTGCCAAAGGCTTTGCTCGGATTGAAAGCATCCTAAAACGAATCGAATGGATCAGCTCCCCTGAATTCAAGGAAGTCGTGGAACATTGCATCAAGTGCGATCTGACCGCCAGCAGTCTATCTTTAGATGACAATACCTTCCGCCAATCCATTTATAATGACATCGTATTGCCGTTACAAGACGCCGACCGACTTGCAGGTGGGAAGATGACCACAGGAAGAGGAAAAGTCCGACCGATAGCTTGATCTCAATTGAATATGTTCATGCGTTGTTTCTACAAGTGCGGCATGTGTTGAGCATGGATGTGTACTTTGATATAAAATGTGTGATGGTGCGCATTGTGAAATATTGTTGTCAGGGAGGGGCGCAGTTTTGGGCCTTCCCCCGTCATTTAGGTCCCGATGTGTTAGCGCAGCTAGCATGCGAGAAGCCTAAAAATCATACCCCCTGGCTTCGTACGGTGGCATAGGTACAACTTTGACAGCGCAGCTTGCTCTCAAGTATTCAATGTCCAAATTTCAGTCAAATAAGAACAAAAGAGCTGCTTCTTCAACCAGAGCCGTCAAACACATACAGTGGCTGTATAACACTGCTGCAGGTCATCGGGCTTAGATATGGATCGGGTTTACTAACAGAGGTGAATCAGCTTTAAGTGAGTCGGATCCAGCGACAAGCCGGGTTTAGAATTGAATCGGCTTTAGAATTACTCCTGATGTTTAGCATTCGATACCATTTTCAAGGCGGTCTAAGGGCCCCAGTGTGGTTTCTTGATCATAGACAAACCATCATGCAGTAGTGTAAACGACTGACTAATTGTAGTCTCATGACTCGGACGTGGAGCGAGAAGAACTTTGCAGTTCTCAACTACCCGCCACGGATATAACGCTTCTAAATATCTCTCACTACGCTACGAAAATTGATTTTGCGAAATTCCTAGGACGCAAGCACATTCACTGATACTGTTTTGATCCATAGATGATGCGATGAATTAGACTATGCAAAAGTCTCTTCCCACAACGCTTTCCCAGGAAACTTGAATGCCTTCTCAGACCAAATGAATTGTTTCAAAATGTGAAGCAGTTCCGGCCAAGATGCGAACATGTTTCGAAACCGGGATGCATTATTCAAGCGCAGCAGCGCAACATAATTAGAACGTACAATTCCAGTGGGAGCGAATGTGCCACCGGTATACAACAGCCATAGTAGCAACTCAGGATGAGAATTCCATATAGGGTCCTCGTTGGCCTGTTGTAGTTCGCGAAGCAGTTGCGATGAGATATGCGACTGTGAAACCTAGAGTCAGCAGATTCCCATGGGCATGATTGTTGAGGAAGCAAAGAGTGGTATGTCTTTCAATCCAAATCCTTTCAACAGGAGCCTAATAGAGGAACAAGTCGACATCCACGACTCACTTACAGGAATTACCGGGGCGCACCATACTTTGCAGCACATCATAACTGAGCACAGATATGCCGCAAGTTGGCAGCAGGACATAACGGGGGAAAGACTCGGTATGGCCACAAGCCTGGATTGAATAGAAGCTGAATGGTTATTAATGAATTCCATCATTGTCACCTCGCACTTATACTCAGGCGTAGTGTCTCGGTAACCTTGTAATGCATGGATGTCTTCAAGCACTTCAATAAATTCTTCCGCAAAGAGGTTCGACCGCGTCTGGAATCCTGGTGGTATCCGAAAGAGACTTGGAGAAAGTGATTCCCTTGTCCAATGAAGTTCGGAAAACGTGGTGTGATCGACTATGCGACTGGATCCTGCCAGAAGGGAGGCATTTAAGTCTTGCCTGCAAGTTCGTGTAAGCAAAGCATATGGCAAAAGATGATAGCAACTATACACTTACCAAAATATTGCCCGTTTGATTCCCCCCGTCAGATGAATGCCATGAGTCTGACAGATATTAAGCAGCTGGCGCACCGCGCCCAGATGAAGTTGAACTTGCGCAGTCATTCCAAGGCGAGCCTAGACATCATAAATCAACCAATGCGGCTTGACTTGAAGCACGAGGAAACACGCAAAGAACAAGAATCCCATACCTGCACCCCGGTTAGCAGTAAAATAGCCCCAATAGTCGATTCTGAAGCAGCTGCACTCGGAGAACTCATTCGTTCGCGAACATAGCCGAAGGTCCGGCCTTGGTACCCGAGACACTCCCTGTTGGTGTCACCACCGGCTACCGCAAATGCCAAAGAGTACATAACAGCACTCAGGAGAGCTGGATCTACTAGGCCGGTTCGGAAAACTGTGCGAAAGCTCTGAAACGAAAGTTGCTCCGCAATATTAAAGACTGGCTCAAGAGACCGACGAGCTTCATCTGAAGGACTGACTGTAAGTCACTTTGGGACAGTTACATCGACTAAGGGAGCTTACAGTGGGCGAGCAGCGTCTGCAACCTAGGCGATTCTACAGCAAGCGTCTCGAACGGGTCCAGCTTGCCCGCAGACAGAGAGAATGGCGACACAGCTATAGTCCTAGCATTCGTTCTCTTCTTTGCGAATCTCGCTTTATCTTGTGGTGTCACTATGCGAAAGTTGCATCTCGATTCTTGCTGTACCTTCCTTTTGTTCTCGAGTGCTTGTTTCACAGCATGTGACCGGGCAAGACGTCTTGTAGCCCCGTCATTTGGATCATTCGGACCCTGAATCGCGATGAATCGAAATTTCTCAACTCGCAAGTGTTAACACTTGAACAGTGAAAAATCGCAATAGAGCCGCCTCACCTACCTGTAGTGACCTCGCTATCGACTCCTGCCGAGTTCGGAGTCACTGACGCCATTGCGTAAGGAGGTAGGGGTAGAGCAGTTCGATTATGCGCCTTGGAAGATGCCGGACCAGTTACTATCGGTGCAGTGAACTGCAAAAAACCAGACAAATCTGCTGCAAGCCGTGACGTCGAGTTTACCTTCCTTACTGCTCAAGTTGCGAAGTACCTGTACATTATCAGGTATTTTGATACGACCGAAAAAGTCAAGACTCTGTAGGTGAAAGGGTATGAGTTGAAAAGCGGTGCAGGTGTAGACGCTTTTCGAAGAATGGCTTCATGCACGAATTGTTAACCAAGCACTCTTGCAGCGAGTTACTACTTACTCGAATTATTAATATAGCAGTCCCGTTGCTTGATTATCGGGCTTCGAAGTGATGTCCCTAGCGTAGGTGCTGTTGGGGCTAGGATGTAGCCTTTAATACCGATCTCACACTTGCTTAGAAATCAAGATCCATGGCTCGTCCCGATTGGCCGTAAGAAAGCACGACTTAGAACAGCTTTAGTCTATATCGTGTAGTTTTTTCAAGTAATTTGACATGACTTATCGTATAGCGGTTTCCGACAGCCAGTCTACGTGGGCCAGGAATCCAGAGCCTGCTGTGGCCAGCATAATAAGTCAGTTCATCAACTTGCCATGTATCTCACGACAGCGTTTCCCTCGTCTATCTACTACACTAGTACACAGTAGTGTCGTGCAAGACATTGGCGCCCAAGCCCTTTTTGGAAGTAGCTTCTTTCTTGAATTGGAAGTATCCTATTTCCTTATTTGGAACTATCTCATTGCCTGAAACGGATTGTTCCATTTTCTTCGGTAAGATAGCTTTCGTCAAGCCTCATTATTCACAATCGGCGTGATGTGTAAGCCTGTAGCTATCAGAGGTCTCGACTATGGCAAGGACTTCATCGGACCATGGGCTCTACGAGTATAAAGGCGCCGACGCCCGGCGTGTTGAGGACATCGTTCTAGATATCCAATTCGCCGAAAACCACATACCATTGACTCCTACAAACACAGCAAAGTTACCTCCGTTTTCTCTCAGTACTTGTTCACAATGGCTACATCACGTCTTTTTAAGCCGTTAAAAATTGGCAACATCGAGGTGACGCACCGGATTGGGATGGCTCCGCTCACTCGTCTTCGCTCAAGTAGCGATCGCGTGCCCACGCCCATGATGAAGGAATACTACGGTCAACGAGCTTCAGTTCCTGAAACCTTGCTTATTACCGAGGGTACCTTCGTCTCTCCCGCGTCTTGCGGGACTTTCCCCGGTGCACCCGGGATCTGGAGTAAAGAGCAGATCGCCGCTTGGAAGACTGTCACCGATGAAGTCCATAGCAAAGGCAGCTTCATTTACTGTCAACTTTGCGCGGCGGGCCGTGCCGCAACTCCTGAAGTGGCCGCCAAAGAAGGAGTTCCCATCCTAGGGCCCAGTGCTATTGCCATTGACGAAAACTCCCCAGTTCCGCGTGCCATGACTATCGAGGAGATCAAGCAAATGATCCAGGACTTCGCAACCGCCACGAAGAATGCCATCGAGGCAGGGTTCGATGGTGTCGAATTGCATGGCGCAAATGGTTATCTCCTCGATCAGTTTCTTCAAGACGTCAGCAATCACCGCGATGACGAGTACGGAGGGAGCATAGAAAACCGGTCTCGCTTTATCAACGACATCATGAAGGCTGCGGTTGATGCTGTTGGCCCAGGGCGTGTCGGGCTCCGTCTAAGCCCGTGGAGTAATTTCCAAGCCATGAGAATGAAGGACCCAATCCCACAATTTTCAGATATCATCAGCAAAGCTGGCCAGCTCAATCTGGCATACATCCACTTAATCGAAGGGCGCGTGTCTGGCGCTACTGAGCAGCAAGAGAGCGAGCGACTCGACTTCGCATACAAGATCTGGAATAAGCCTCTTCTCATTGGTGGAGGGTATACAGCAGCTGAGGCACAGAAGCTTGTCGACGAGGAGTATCCAGACAAGGATATCGTGGTCATCTTTGGAAGATACTTCATCTCCAACCCGGATCTGGTGTATAGGATTAAGGAGAGTCTGGAGCTCAGCGCGTACATACGCGAAACTTTCTATACCAGTTCAGACGTGGGATATGTCGATTACCCATTCAGCCCTGAGTACTTGGCGAGCCTGAAAGCCTAGACTTTCTGAATCCAGATAGATGTTTTGGATAGATATGTATAGAGACTTTTGAATATCAAGACATTTTCACTCACGAGGGTCTAGCTACCACCTAATAGATAATGGCTCTATCATCCCCTCATCTGGCAGCATAAGCCTTGCTATGAAATCCCATCTTCACCCCTGAAATCGCTATACTGGTACACATGAGGATTAAGAATGATTTCGGGTTCATCAGTGTGAAAGTTTCCGATGTCTTCAATTTATTGATACTCTGACACGATTATTAATTAGTTACCTCGCATGAAGTGTCTTCCCCGATATCCATGACTGCATACCTAGGCAAAAGGATAGTGGTTCCGCTGTCTATAGAATGTCGGTATCAAAAACTGAAACCGGATCGTCGGCGGCGAAGTGTGCGGCCTCAGCTCAACGAAAATTTCCCAATATCACATCTCATGGAGTCGAGTCGCTCGACCAAATGATCGCCGCGCTTCTGACATCGTAAAACTGAACAGCTTAACTGCCGAGTAAAGTCCGCAGTACAAGAACTCGAGGGGATAAGTGAGGCAATTCGGAGACTTTTCTATTTATATATGAAATGACGTAGGAGTTCCTTATGAGTATACGAGAACCTAAAAGTTGGTGAAACATTTTACTAGCAGGGGAGCGAGCACAAGACAATGATTAATGAGCTAGATGAACGTGGGTGTCGCATTCACTTCAAAGAACTCGTGGATGATAGGTCCCTACGCGATACATAAAATAATCGAGAATCTATAGGCCTACACACTGCTTGCTACTCCTTCATCTTCGTCATACGACTCCTTGACTAGTCTGCTTCCAATACTATCTCGTCACGGTCGTAACTCGGCATGAATAAGATCGAACTCTGTGTTAGAGCTACCAGAATCAATAAACCAATTGAGAAGCGCCTTCAAATTAGGAATGAGATAATTAAGAATTCGTAGTTAACCTGTGAGAAGAGAGAGCAGTCTTCGTACCTAAGCCGAGCTGGCGTAGAAATCATGGCGACAACAGCGTTGCTATTTACATACAAGTAGCCATCACTACCGAGCCGACTGTTTAACTAGGCGTAGTCCATATCGAGACTGAAGCCCACGATATCTCGATCGTTCTTATCCACATTGTGTTCCGTGAGGTAGTTATTCATCAAGTGTACACGCTCTGATTCGCAATGTTTTAATCTAAGTATTCCCAGGGAAAAGACTCACACCACACGATCACGATTTAAGGCACAGATGCTAAAAGAAGGACTCACGAGTGAGGGTATAATAGAAGACATGCCGTACTGCGTCCTGGTTGTTCCGACCATATAGGAGTTGGTGAGGAATAGATAGGCTTGGCAACTCGTTTATGCTATCGAGCTGTTATAGCGAGCTATATGCTGACAAGGTGTCCTACATCTCTGCAGAGGAATCAATAGAATCAATAGAATCTTGAGATATCCTTTTATCCTTTACTTGCTAACGTTAATAAATTAGCATCAAACCATGTGCTGGGTTGTTAATTAGGCTAAGAAACATGTGGACGCCATCTTGCTCGGTCTCGTTGAACGAAGTTTCAGAATAGGATATGCTTGAAGTTCTTGCCTCAATGCAGAAACACGTTAAAACGTATATTGCCGTCGTTGATAATTGCATCGTCCCATGCGATTTACGATATACCGGCCTAAGCCACACACACACACACACACTCTCTCTCTCTCTCTCTGGAAGTCCGAACGCCATGTACCAAAAAAAACCAATAGCCTCAACGCCGAACCAACCCAATATCACCAAGATGGCTCTCATTCTACATGCAAAAGTTGCGGTACTTGACCGTCTCGTCGCTTATGGCTTTCATTGCTCTTATTTACCAATGGGGTAAGCCTGCCATCGCCTTGTCCCTCATCCCCAGAGGCACCGCAATCATCGTGACCGTCGTCCGAGGTTCCCTAAGCTCTGAGGGCACGGAGCCTCTGCTGCAGCGCGTCTTCTTCTTCGGCTGTGGGTTCGTTGGTCTGGGCGGGGGTCGGGTCGACCTTGGAGGGCTGGGCCGAGTTGAGTTCGGTGTTGAGCTGGACGCCGGCGTCATCGGCGAGCTTGCCGAGCAGTTCGTGGACAGCGTCTTCCGATACTTGCTGTGATGTGGTCTGGGAGATGGCGTCCTGGTATATGCCGTTGTTGACGGCGTACTCTTCGTTCTGCTGCTTGAACTGTTCGAGGGTCAAGAGGGTCTGTATATGTAGTCTCTCGTATCAGTACTTTTATCACCCATGTACGTGCACAAGAACATAGACATACGCGTTCGGGGTTCATGTTCTTCTGGGCGGCGTTCATGGTGCGCGAGGACTGGCCCATCATGTGCGTCATGCGGTTCATGCTGTTGTTGGCCTGGATCTGGGCGACGCTCAGCTCGGCCATGTCGGCCATCTGGTCCATCTGCTGGGCAAGGGCCTGCTTGGACAGCAGCATCTTGGCCTTCTGGTAGGCCTTGGCCGTGTCGCCTTTCTTCAGCAGGTCCTGGATCTGCTTCTTGAGGAGCGGATCTTGCTTGGCCGCCTTTTGGGCTTCGCGACGGGCCTGCTTCGCTTGGAACTGACAGATAGACTCACGTTAGCCGGGCATATGCTAGGTCGATGAAACCGTAGAAGACGTTCGGGCCGAGAGAAGAGAGCGAGGAAAACGCACGCGAGCCTGAAATTCGACTTGCATGTCGCGGGCGAGCTGTCGGTTCGACATGATGAAAACGGTGTCGTATTATTTGCCGTCTGGGTGGCGAGATCGGCTTCGGCTGCGGCTTCGGCGCTGGCTGTGCGAGGGCTTCGACTGTTCTGGCGCTAGAAAGAAGTCGTGATGGCAGAAGAAGATGGTCTGTCCAGGATATCGTATCAAGTGTTAGATTGGCGAGGACTGATCGTCGTAGAGGCGGGCGGTTGAATGAACGAAACGGCTGGCGATGCGAGGCTGTGGTGAGGTAGGCATATAGTAGTAGGCATATAGTAAGTGGGTGGGTATGTACAGACAGTGAGGGCTGTACCTAGAAGTAACTAGGACAGTTTGTCGGTAGTGGTATTTAGTGGACACTACTCCAGTACTGTCACCTACTCTACTCCCTGCGACTTCAGGTAAGGTACTTACTTGCCTCTCGCTATTGGCGCCGAGAGGCGGGGCAGGGACGAGTGACTCTCAGCCCGCTACATGACGCAACATCCTCGGCCGTGTTGTGGGTCTCGAAATAAGTACCTATGTAATTACAAGGCAAAACTGCCTAGGGTAACCTGAATACATACATGTAATTCTCTCTCCGTAAACCTCTCTAGCACAACCTCATCACTTCGTACTGCAGAAAACATCGGGCCATACTGCGATGTCAGCTCCCACGCATTCAGGGATTTTGCGACCGAGTTCCCGCGCGTGTTTGTCGATTTCAGGATAGCTGGTTGGGCGTGCGCTGTTCTTCCTCTCTCAGTCCTTCCACCATCTCATCAAAACATGCAAGGTCATCGTCCATGTCCTCGACGATGCGCTCTATCGACTGAAGCTTCAGCCAAAAACTGAGATGCGGAACCGTAATAGCAATGCTGAAGTCGAAGAGCCGACCGCCCAGGTAGTTGGCTTTGCGGACATCCATGTTGTAGATGCCGAGCTCGTTGAACTCCTCCAAGTTCTTCCTCATGGCGCCGTACGTCTTCCGGCCGCACGGCGTCTTGCATTCGATGTAATCCTTGATGATGGCACGAAGCGGACTGCCCTCGTCCTCGGCCTTGCGGTTCCAGTCGCTGATACCAAACTGCCGCTCGATTTGCTGTTCCACAGCCCGAGGTAGAAGTACATAGCCATGGCATCGAACCGCCAGTTCGTCATCTTTCTTATTTTCGACAAGACTTCCAAAAGCCCGACACTCGGCATAGAAAGGATCTAAGTGATGTCGTACTACATTTGGCTTCAGCAGGTGGTCTTTTCCGAGCGTAATCGGCCAGATCTCTTCAATGCTGAAGAAATTGAACTAAGTCGCATTAGTCCACCAGTCCAGTGCCCCAGATTCCGTGGGTTTTCACTCACAACTTTTAACGCAAAGGGCTTCCCCTCGATGCTGACTTGAAACACTCTACTATGAGGCATTTCATCGGTGCTCACTTCGACATCGTCTGAACTTAAGACTCTTACAAACTGGATAGTCTCAAGATCGCCATTGAATGGCCCCAGCTTGGGACCTACGATCTTATGGGGAAGAGGAGTGGCCATATTGTTCTTGCACAGTAGCTCTTGAGGCGAACGAGGAGAGACGAAGCAGGCTCTATCATCTACTTCCATTAAATTCAGAGGACAATAGGTAAACACACGACTAGCGCGGAGATGTAGACAGATTCTCAGTACCTTTTATGAAGGGCACGTCGCACTCCATCCATAGTTGAGGGTCTCCTTTCCCTGCTTCCCTGTAATACGGCAGCACCAAGGCAGTAAGTGATTCCGGCCATTAGATAGAGGTTAAGAGTTACCTACAAACATGCACATTTCACCGCATGTGACCTGTGTGTGTATCTATAGGCTATGGGCGTGGCTCGTTTTAGCAGCGCTGGGCAGCATGCAGATGAAGGGAGGATCAAAGTTTTTTTAGTCGTTGCCTTGACAGCGTTTGGATCACTCTCCCTGTAATGTGTCAGGCTGGTCTCAACAGGGCGTCGATACGGAGCAAAGCGGCCTTTTTCTGTGCAACTCAACCCGAAAAGTGTCGAAATCGAGATGGAATTCACCTTTCTAAATTAGATCACGCAAACCTAAATGCGACTGTGCACAGCTGGGATGGAGAGCATAATAGGACATAGAAGGGTGTATGGTCCAGACAAGCAGAGGCCATGGAAAGATATTACCCTTAAGAAGCTACAAGCGACTTTCGGGACCATTCTATCGTAGGCTACGGGTCTTCCAGAAGTGAGAAATTCAGATCAATGTCCTCTATATCTTCGCTCACCTCGTGGTAAACGAACGCTGCAAACTAAAGATATAATAGAATTTCTATCGCCGAAAAGAGTAAAGTCTTCACAGAGAAGTCGGTCCAGAAGATCGCAGTAGTGCGGTACACCTTATACGGCAATCATAAACTTCTATGTGAAACTTATCCAGCTGTGCCATTTTTCGAAGACTAAATTCAACTTACCGAGGATGATGGTCCGGGGGAAACATAGTGGATGAGAAAGGAAAGCCAGGCTGGATGGTCTACCAAGAGAGACAGAGGAGTACTACAGTTGGGAATCTCATCCCAGGAGACTGCAAGCCAGCTACGAAATAGAGATCTGAATGGCTCAACGGTAGCAGTAACAGTTGAAGAAGGCGCGTTGGATCTTAAGACAAGCCACAAAATACATGTGCCTTAGTAACAAACGATACTCGTTTATACTCAGTGACGGGGAGCTAGTACTCATGCGACTCTCGACACATACTGGATACCTTTGAGCGGACGGCGAGCACATTGGCGATAGTCAAAATAGGCAGATGGCAGCTTCAGGCAGGATTCGAAAAATCTGACCCTGAGGGGGACGAATCTCACTCAGAGGCTGGCTCGAGCATTTCCCTAATTCCTCCAGCAAATGATCCAGAAGGCTCATTTGTGGATGCCAGTCGCGATACTGGTTATATTCTTGGATAGTGCTCAATTCTTTGGTTTCATGAAGGGACCGATGAATTAACAGTGAACTTGACCTTTTGGTGGCTGTCCGTGCTTGCCATTCAAAGCGCGGCGCTCAAAGAGTACGGGAGATACATACCGTTGGGTGAGAAAACACAAGGCCAAAGCCCAGAGTTCCCGAGTCCACCGCTGCGAGGCTACACAGAGGGGAGACCAATAGAAGACAGAAGGCAACAGCACAAACTAAACGCAGGATTGAGGAACCCGAAGTCGAATCTCCTATAAAGAGATCGAGGACTACGAGAGGTTCTATACGTCACGTTACAGGCACTCCATCTAATCCAGCTTTGGCCGGGCCTTCTATATCAAACTTGACCGAATCACCTCACCAGAGCTTGCAAAGAAGGAGCACAGTCCAGCCGGGCTCGAGAACTAGGCACTCACTAAGGTCAAGACGGTCGAGAGCCCAATCATCGATTCGGGAGAAGGGCCGCGCAGACGACAACAGCTCGCATGCCACGAATGAAAACAGCGAAGGACCTCAAGTCTTTCGTGCATGCTTAACCAGCGTGTAACACGAAACGGACACCGGATGTCTAAACTTGGCCACTATTTCACGTTCCCTTTCGCTCATTATCAGAGTAAATTCCTATGATAACTGTTATGACTTTTCATATTTGGCCTTTATCTTCGTACTGTTAGTCGTAGGAGGTCGGGGCGTGGGTATCTCTGCAGCGAGTTCCGTCAATTTCAAAGTTAAAACTAAAAACTAAAAATAAAAATATCAAGTCTGGGCTATCTGGAGTGCGAACGAAATAAACAATCGACGCAGGCTGGATATGGTATTGGATAGAGATAGGTTTAAAAGGCAGGAATACTAGGGCTCATAATAAGTTACCAATGGCCAGCTTAGCATTCTACCTGTCACCATCTCACTGACACTGGCGTTACGTCGGTTTAAGATTGAAAACGAAATGACGTGCCCTTTACTATGAAGCATCGTATTTTGGACCGATGATCCTAAAAAAATTCTCATTGAGACTCTGGAAGGGCATCTGTCGTTCTATGCTGGTTCGTAGAACTACCTCTTCAGCGATGAAAAAGATCGAGCCGCAGCCGGGCAGCCGGGCAGCCTTTAGAAGATAACGTGGAGTCGCACGGAGATTTGGATCCCGTGTAGTGTAAGAGACTTATATACTGGTCTACGTATCCAATCTACAGGTTCACAATACCTAGCATGCCCCATTTAGAGTATCTACATGGTGTTGTGTGACAGATTCGAAAAGCCATTTACCTGCCTTACCATGATGAAGGACGCGGCGGAACTACGGAACTGCACTAACAACAAACACTGAAACAAAGGGGTTGTTCGTGTAAGACCCATTTCCGAGATGTTTGACATTTGAAGGAGTTGGATTCTCTGTGGGGGCCGTCGCCGCCGCCGCCGCCACGGAGGACCCGAGGCGGATTCTTAGTGCGCTACCCCTTTTTATTTTACTACTACCAATGTTGCCTACTTACGAGGAATACCTACTAGTGTATGGTGTGCTAGGTAAGGGATGTTCTATCGAGGACGGAGTAAAGACGGGGGAATAGAGAGAGATGCCTACATTAGTGGAAATAGGGGACCGAATGTAGATCCGGGGAAAGGCCGCGATTCACTAGATCGGACGGTCTGTTTTACCTATTAAGTGCTTAAGTAGGTAGGTAGTGTAGGGTATGTTCACACACACTTCTCCCTCCGAAGGGAGCTTCAATACTACCTTCGAATGTTCACATGAAGAAGGTGTGCACGTGTAGTACAAGTACGAGTAGGGTATTCATGATTGCTTGCGCACACTCAATCTAGCCCCTTCGAAATTCCATGTGCACGGATCGAGGGTCCTGCTAAATCGAGCATTCGCCCCCGTCGCACGCAAGCCAAGCCAGGGGGTCGGATACGCGGGGAGGGCAGGCTAAGGCACGAAATTGTCGAGGGTCCGTCCGACGGCATTTTCGGGCCTTTCCTACAATCAAGTGTACGACAGTATCGACATACCAAGGTGAGGTGAAACGACGAGAGACTAGTATACGTTCAAAACATTAAAAAACGAGAGTTTCTTGAAATTTTAGATGGTGGACAATAAACTCAAGACAACATCGTAAGACTTTTCAGGGACAGAAAGCAGTGCGACGTAAGATCTGTGCTGATGATGGTGAGACTAATAATCGTGTAAGTCGTACACTAAGCTTGGGGGAGACGCTTACGTGTGGCCGGACTAATATACACTGTCAGATTATACTGTGCATGATGGTCAGTATTATTGTGCGCTGTCAAATATTATCGCGCCTGATGAAAGATATTACATGTCTAGGTATTACCTATCGGATAATTCTGTACCAACGGAGCCGACGGAGGACAGGTCCTGCGGCGAAGTTTCATCACATATTGAAAGATGATTCCGGAACAGGAACATCACCGTCGTCGCCGCCACCACTATAAAACATGTATGGTATTCAACTACCTGCCGTTACCTAATTAATTACTCGCTGCGATATCTCCAAGGCTTGGTCCTAATCATCCCTATAATGTGCTAAGTCTAGTGTATATAGTCAATCCGGGGTCTTATTAGAGCTTCCCGGATCGGAAGCTCTATATTGATGTCTCGAGAAGATTCTATGCAATTGCCCTTAGTAGATCGACGAAGGGCCGAGTACGTCCATCTTTCTCGACACAAGAACACACCAATGAATAGCCGCACTCTGTGTCGCTTAGTGTAGACTACAGTAGGCCCCATCCCCATTTCGTGCTCAGCTAATCCCACATAGTGTCGTTCGTAGAGTACTAGTGTATAGCTTATATACAAGACATCATTGATTTAGATGGCGCTCTCTCTCGAACAATGCATATGACGAGACCCTATATTCCCATGAAGTCTCGCTACAAGATCCCAAGCCTGCGGTATCCGAGCCCTCACATTAATTGCAGACGGAATCGAAGCGAAGAGAAGCGAAGAGAAGCGAAGAGAAGCGAAGCGGCTCTTTGGGCGTCCAATGTAGTCTTTAACTCAGATGTATGTATTTATTAAAACTTGGTCTCGCTCCGTCATGGCAGGCGGAGTATAGGCTATTTGTGTGGCCGTCTGGGGAAGCAATCGAGAAGAAAATTGCCCTAATTATTGCGTTCCCTTGTTCTGCATCTCTATTGGTGGCCAAGAGATGATTGATTGTCCGCTAACGATAGCCGGGTCTTGAGCAGTTATTCATGCCTACCTACCCACATAGGCATAGGTAGTATCTGGGGTTCATTCGGGAGTCTATCCGAGGTAGATCAAGGAAGGGAAGATGAGCACACAATAGTATACAATATTGACATGTTGAAGAAAGGACCGCGCTATCACCTAGTATCATTGGTTTCTCAAAGATGCGTTAAGTAATCAGGTAGCAGAAGAAGGTGTTATTATTGCCGTGCTGCAGCGGCGTACTGTAAGACGAGGTGTAAGCGAGAGGCACGATGGCTGATTGTCGCTATTTTTGAAAGCCTTTTTGTTATGCGTCAGCACTTACACTACCCTAAACCCGCTATAGTATGCGAGTTGTAGGTGCTGTGAGCACTAATTATAGTAGTAATGGTACCTAGGTAGATCTCGTATACCGAATTTCTGGCGACTGGCATACGCACATTACCAACCAACAATCTAGTTTTTTCTTACCAACTTCTCGTGTAAGTGCAAGCAGGCAATCTTGTCTCATCGTAATGCTGATCTGATCTCGGGCTACCGTGTACGACATACCTCGCACACGCACTCAATGTTCTCTTCTCTCTCTATCTTTGGTCCAGGTCGTGGATCCGCCGAGGCATGAACACGCGTGTCCGTCATTAACATACTACAGTACCTGGTATAGATATGTAGGGTGTTCGCCGTCGAGACGCTCGAGACTCTTCATGGGTATGCGCAACAGATGTCTGGAAACGGGAAATGTAAGTAGATAGCGTACGATTCCACGATTCTATCAGTCTGGGCATTCGTGATGGACCTACGCGTACTCCGTACAGGCCTAACGCAAATGGGCTGGAATGGATTACCGAGTGTTTGTAACTCTTACGACGACGATGATGGTGTTATCCACTTGCCTCTCTTTGTTCTGGTCCGGCAGGTATGCTCTACAGTATTGTCATCGGAAAATCTACACCACACTATATCCTAATACTTGCCTATTGGGTATTGAAATGCCGTTGTTGCTATATTGCGTAGTTGGTTGCTTTGGTGCCGTCCTGTTGGTGTTGGTGTGTTAGACATGTCTGCTGCAAACCGGGCCTACTAACAGATAGATTCGTAGCCAAGGTACCTGGACAGTACCCAGGTGGGCAGGTGGGTGGGCTACGCACTCGGATGCTCGGGGCCATCGTTCCACTGCCTATATGCACTATACAGGTACCTATCCTCACGAATACACACGGAGCCAGGTGATGTATCTTGGTTGTATAGCTCGGTCGAGGCCCCCATCCAGCCCTCCAATAAAAAGGGCGACGCGGCAGCCACGGCCTCAAAACCCCTTTTCAGCAGGCATTCCTCCTGATTCCGCCCCGCCCATCAGGGCAATCAGGGCACAGTTCAGGGGTGGAGATCAGTGCCGACCCACCCTACGCTACACTATAGGGTCCGACAGTGGGCTCCAACAGTGGCTGTCTCGTCTCAGACCTGCTGACATAAGGCCCCTCAGGGGGGTTCCGCTGAAGTGGCCACGTTGAACATAAAGGAGTAGCGCTCCCCTCCCCTAGCAGCTGAACTTTCCTGCCTGTCGACACCAAGCACCCGAGAACAGAGAGAGCAGAGCAGACTTGGCAAAGGACACTCTGTCCTCAACCATCGCCTCGTCCCCACTCTGGCCACTCGCACCACTCACACAGGCACATCCCAATACGAGTTCACACACATACACAACACAGAGCACACTAGAGGCCATAGCCCGTTCTATGGATTCGATTAAGCTTTGAGTCATAGCCTCTTTCTCTTACGATGCCTAGGCAACCATGAAACCCACGGTATTTCATGCAGAGAGGAAGTACGACGTAACTACAATTCTCTTATCATCACAATCACCATCGTCTATCCACCTCCATCAACCCGGCCTGTGATAGTTGATAGTCGACACCATTAATTAATTGGTGAATCCATTGCAACCACACCTCACAAAACTACACAACAAACACAACAGTCGAGATGGCGACCTGGCAAGATCAGCAAGCCTCTCAGCTGTCGGTTTCGACGCCTCAAGTCAAGTTCGAGACATCGCCCGCCGAGTCCTTTCTCTCGACACCCGGCGAGCCCTATCCGTCTCTGTTCGCCGTCACCACGGCCATGGACCCTGCCGATAGCATCATGAGTCCCGAGTCTGTCGGCGATGACCACAACACACTGGCTGCCTCGACTCCCACCCCAGCTCCAGTCTCGGCTTCGACACCCGGGGATACCCCGGCCGCCGACGGCGAGAAGAAGCCCGTCAAGAAGCGCAAGTCGTGGGGCCAGGTTCTCCCCGAACCGAAGACCAACCTGCCACCAAGGTAAGCTTGCTGACCACCAGCCCTTGTTTTGTCCTGAGTTCTATGTACTGACCCGTCTTGGGTTAGGAAACGTGCCAAGACCGAGGATGAGAAAGAGCAGCGACGTGTTGAGAGAGTCTTAAGAAACCGCCGCGCCGCCCAATCTTCGAGGGAACGTAAGCGACAAGAAGTCGAGGCCCTGGAGCAGCGCAACGCCGCTCTCGAGGCCGCTCTGCTGAACCAGCAGAAGCAGAACCTCGCCTTGATGGAGGAACTAGCTAAGATGCGGAGGAGTACCGGCGTCGTTAGCCGAAGCCCATCGCCTCTCGATGCCTTCCAACCATCGCCCCTGACCCTCTCACAGTCTCTCTTCCAACAATCCGCCAATGGCGCCCCACAGACCCATCCCGGCATGATCGGTGACTTTATTCTCATGCCCGAGGAACAGGATGGGACCACAGATGGCACGATAGATCCTGCCTCCATCTCCCCGGAGCTCAACCCCGTTGCCGATTCAGACATGAAGACGACATCGGCCCCCACCACTACCACTACAACAACAGCAACGGCTGATATTGAAGCTGACCTAGCTCCCTCGACCGTGGCTGCTGCTACTTCTGACGTGACACAACATCCAGCAGCGGTGTTGTGCGACCTGCAGTGTCCGTCAGTCGAAGCGCAGCCATCGTGGGCAGCCAACACACCGATCTTACCGTTCCTCCAGTTACAAACGTTACTGATGGCCTCTTCGGTGCTGATTTCAGCCTGCTGCCGGCCTCTGACATTGATAACTGGGGCCCTCAAGGCCAACTTAGCCCTTCAGCCGACCCCATCGGTTTTGAGTACAATCATCTGGCTAGTGACGCTACCCCCGAACTTCCGGAATTTGACATCAATCAGTTCCTCAGCGATGACGACGTCAGCGGCGCGGCATCCAGCGCGACCGCGGTCCACGACTCGCTCGCCCAGGAGCCCGACTCCACCTTCAGCTTCTTCGACTTTGAGAATCAAGTCCCTCCAGAAACTTTTAACCAGCAGCCCCATCCTGGCGCGTCCACTCATGGATGCGACGATGGAGTTCTTGCGGTTGGTGTCTGAGGGACGCGATGATCGGGTCGACGGACTGGCAGATGGATCCCCGGGTATCAAGGGAGATCAGAGCCGAGGACCGCTGTTGTGGCCGGATGGCACTAGCTTACCGTCCCGAGAGGTACTGCTCACACTATTGTGGGCCCTTAGAGTCGAAGAACGAAAACTATTACGAGCACAGGAGACCAACGATGTCTCCTCGCCAAGTTCACGACCCGGATCAAGCGTCCTTCGAAAGAAGACACCAACAAATCAAACCATTGTATTATCGATAGGGGCAAAACGGAAGGGTGATGGCACGGTCAAGGGCGGCGAGAAGCGGCTCCGCCTTGGTTTATAGGGGGCGGACCAAAAGGGAATTATCTGGAACCGGCGTCCCGGGTCGTTACAAGGCATGGACCAATCAATTGCCCATTTTTGTCTAACAGAGAGTAGACATGTACTATGTGTGACAAAATATTATCATGATTGATCGGAACCAAGTTCCCCTAATCCCTACTTGCCAGCTTGTGATGTGTAAACTGAATAGTATCCGGCATTGCTATAATGCCTTGTTCCATCGCACAAGATCCAAGGTCGATACACCATTGGTATCGCTCCTAAATCGCATGGATCCCATGGAACACGATATTCTATGGTGAAGTTAATTCCCAACCAGATAAGCAGATGTCTCTAATAAAAAGGCCTAGAGATGACGACATGCCTACTACTAAGCATTGAAACGCCCGAGGGCACAAGTAATAGATCCTATGATCCAAGTCTTGGTTACCTCTCTCACGTTGTAGGGATTCTTTTTATCTCCGTCGACTCTCATGAAATATATCATGTAATAGGTAGGTTAGGTAGGAGTTGGGAACTAAGATATAACTCCCTTTTGCTATTACTGTGAGCCCTAGGTCACCTCCGGTCTTGATGTTACATTATATTTTCTATTAAGCGTTTCGTAGTTTCAGGGCCGGCACCTCGCGCCCCAAAGGACCCCCAATGCTTACCGGTGTCACTTGAACAGGTTGCTTTGCTTTAAGTGAGCCTTGATATGTAAGCCTTGAATCTAGGCACATTCGAAGTTGCTGTTGCATCGCCTGTTTGCTGTAGAACTACTCTTAGAGGGAGAGAGGGGCGTTCGGATGACGTTAGGTATTATAGAGTCGGATAAGGAAAGAAGCCTTTCAGATTCGAGCAACTGTTAGAGATGCATAGCAAGGATACCTGGTAGCTTGTCTCAAGCGTCAGCCAACTTCTATCAAGATGGTGGGTTGCCTAAGATCTTCTCTCTTGTCAAGTGCTGTCTCCCATGGTGCAGTTACACGACATAAGGACTAGCTGTGCTGCTAAAGCAGACTGGGTTAGTAGAGGGATTAATCAAGGTAGCTTTATGCTGTGAATCTGAATCTGTAATTGAAATATACCAGAGTTTATTGGTGTATACGACGTATCTAGACTCAGTTGCGAGTACTAGAGCAGTCCGGTTTTAGAAGGAACGCAGCAAGTAGAGTTAGTTATATTTAGACCGCGCTTGGCAAAGCAGGGATGTCTCGAATCTGGCTGCCTGCTGCCGCAGAATCACTGGGCATCCCAAATGCCCACGATATTTACCACAGCGAATCCATTCCCCAATCCACTGTACGTTCTCTTAAGCAAATGCATAAGAACTTTGCTACATCTAATCAAGCTGATTGTTTTCGATTACTTGGAATATACAATTGAACCCTTGGGGGAAAATATACATCATAAACCGTGAGCCTCCCCTCATAAGGGCGGGACTGCGGGACTGCGGCGGCGATGGCACCCCTCAGCAATGAGCCGGACCAGATCCGCGTGGTGTTGAATATGGCACGGCGGAAAGTCTTTTATGGTCTGGTGTCTGAGATCACGAGATATATGCGACTACAATTGGAACTGCAACGTCCCGGAGCACATGCCGGCGTCGAAGAAGCCACCGGCCCACCACCGCCGTACTCGGCGGCCGACAGCTTCAGCACAGCTGGTGCTGCGGCATCTGCTTCCAGTCCTCGTCGCGAAGGAAGTCGGGACGAGAATGGCTTTAGGCAGTCCGTGTCACCACCGCTTAGCCCGGCCCTGGTGCGTCTTCGCAAGGCCGCATTACTGCACTTTGATTCTTGGCGCGCCGAGACCCTGAGCAAGCTCAAAGAAGTCGTCGCGAAAGCCGATGACCAGAAGATCATTGATGCGCGGCGGAAGCGCACGGAAGAAATCGCTGCCAAGGCCAAAGAGCAGCCCGTTGAGAATGGCGAAGATCTCCTTAGTTTCGAGGCTTCGGCGGCGAGCTCTACGTCGGCCTCGCAGTCACCGGCTGAACAACGACATGGATACGGCAGCAAGGCAAGCAAGGAGTTGAAGGCCTTCCAAAGCCTCTATCACCCGATCCCAACGCGATTAACAACCATCCCGCTTCGCGATCGTGAGGAAGTGCTGAGCGCCACGCTTCTGCTCTTGCTTTCCACCGGGAACTACAGCGCCTACTCGCGGACGCTCATCTGCTACCTCGCCTCCGCGCTCGAGATAACTCCCTCCACCCTGAACGCCGAGGAGATAGCCATCGCAACGACCATGGTGGAGACGGCACAGAAAGCTGATGCCGAAGCCAAGGCGGGCATGTCGGCAGACACGGAAGCCCAGAAACGACGCGACGAAGGGCGTGCGGGGCGGCTCTGGAAAGTCGGCCTCGCATCAGTCGCTGGCGCCGCACTCGTGGGCGTTACGGGCGGGCTGGCTGCACCCGTCGTCGCCGCCACCGTGGGCGGCCTGATGAGCTCCGTCGGCCTCGGTGGACTCGCCGGGTTCCTGGGCATCTTCTGGATGAACGGGGCGCTTGTGGGCACACTTTTCGGAGCCTTCGGGGCCAAGATGACGGGTGAGATCGTGGATCGGTACGCAAAAGAGGTGGAAGACTTCAAGTTCCTTCCGCTGAGCGCCGAATGGGGGACGCGCTGGCGTAAAGGAGACGAGGCAGACGCGCGACGGCTTCGGGTCACGATCGGAATTAACGGATGGCTCGAGACTGAAGACGATGTCACCAAGCCCTGGCGCGTGCTAGGCGACGAGTCCGAGGTCTTTGCCCTGCAGTACGAGATGAGCAGTCTGATGTCTCTAGGCCAGCAGCTGCGCGCTCTCGTGGGCTCGGCGGCGTGGAGCCTCGTGCGCGCCGAGATCCTCAAGCGCACCGTCCTCGTCACGCTGCAGAGCGCCCTCTGGCCCATCCTCCTCCTGAATTCGGCGTCAAACATCGATAACCCGTTCAGCCTGGCGCGGAATCGATCCGAGAAAGCCGGCCAGATCCTAGCCGATGCGCTGATCAACAAGGTACAGGGTGAGCGGCCGGTGACGCTGATCGGGTACTCTCTCGGCGCACGCGTCATCTACGCCTGTCTGCGGGCGCTGGCTGAGCGCAAGACATTTGGACTCGTGGATACGGTAGTGCTGATCGGGGCACCGGTACCATCAAACGAGGGGCACTGGCAGATGATGCGCAGCGTGGTGGCCGGCAAGCTTTTCAACGTGCACAGCGCCAACGACTACATACTCGGCTTCCTGTACCGCAGCACGAGCCTGCAGCTGGGAGTCGCAGGGCTGCAGTCTGTCGGCGCGGACATCGACGGTGTCGAAGATCTCGATCTCAGCGAGGAAGTACACGGCCATCTGCGGTACCCGGGACTGATTGCGCAGATCTTGCATCGGTGCGGTTTTGTGAACGTTAAGGGTGGGGACATGGCGATCGAGAAGGAGAAACAAGCCGGCATCGAGCTGCGCGATAAAGACTATGCCGAGCTAGGAAACCTCATCGACATCGACGATGAAGCCGACAAGGGACCGCGGCCACTGTTGCCGCCGCGACGTACTGCACGCGAGCTGGCGAACGAGAAGTTTGATCCTACCGTGAAGAGCGTCCAGGAGCAGAAGAGCGATGCCCAGACCTTGGACATGAAGCTCATGGGAGCTGGCACTGCCGCCAATCCTATCAAATCCGGCAGCACTACATCTTCGTCGGCCCCGGATTTACTTGAACAGCCATCATCCCCTAGAGGTGGACTAGATTCTACGATATCCGAGGAACGATCTGCCAGTCTATCTCATTTACCAACTACTCCCCACCACTCTTTTACAAGCCACCATGCCCACAGCTCTGATAATGCGGATGACGATGAATATGCTGAAGGCCCCATCACCATGATGGACGATGAGGATGAGCTAAGTGATGGCGAGCTTACTATGGTTGAGCCCTTGAGCATAGAAGATGAGCCTCAAAGATAAGAGCTCCATTGGCGAAGCGAGCATCGTGGCAAGACGAATGTGTATATACACGGTTCCCCGTGACGCGCCGATTCGCAATCCGAGATCTAGTCTATTTTCCACCCCTATCCGAGCCAATTGACAGCGGAATGAGTGTTACCAAGAACACATTACTACTCCAAACCCTCAAAAATGCGCTCAATTGCAGTTCGCTAATGTTCGTCTTTTGTAAGTACCAAACGTTGCTCCATCAACTTCTCCCCCTGCCATTCTACCTCTGTCCCTATACACTTTCCCCTGGCTATAGCTCTACAGTACCGTCCAAATGCTCACAGGGTCAAGCATCGAGACCTTGCACATTAGGTATCGCATTCGCTCCCTCCTGATTTAGTATAGCTATGAGCAGAGCATACTAATCAATAGCCTTGTCCAGGAACGAATGGTGACTAGGAAATTACGCTAGATAGAGCGGAGGGCCATGGACGGTCCAGCCGTCAATGACGGATTCACTGCCTCCGGGTGCGTGCAGTGCAGGTTGTTTATCTGTGCTTGGCACTAGGCAAATTCTTCGGTCTGCCACTGCGAATTCCGGGTACCTGGAGGATGTAGCCCGGGTCGTTTATGAGAGTATAGAATCGGGACAGTGAATTACGCTTTACCAGTAATCTGCGGTTCAACAGCAATTTTGAGTTCATCGTCAGTTCCGTGTACTGGAAATTGAATCGGCCCGGGCAATATGTCTCCTTCCTCGTCTCCCTCCTCCTATACACGAGCACACCGTGTGTTCTGTCACTAGCTGAGCAGTCGATATGGTGAAACACACGTCATGATTGTTTGTGTGTCCGTTAAACTATGTCTCATGTATTAATAGTATGCGAAAGTTATCTAGACTGCCTGCAACGCCCAAACTCAACCCAGCAAGAGCTTCGATTGTCTTGCCTAGCATTAGTACTCCGACTACATAATAGCTACAGGGTTATGATGTTGTTTCTGTACTAAGACTGAAAGTTTACCTACGTACGTGGTAGCAGTAAGCTCAAAGTGGAAATGGAGTTCGAGCACCACCTGCTATAGGTGCAGGTGATGCTCATGATGGTTTGTGAGGTTCTCGGACGCGCATCATGGACTACTCTTCGATACGCAACGTTCAGGAAACCTTGATAGAAACAAGAAATAACTCATAACGGGTATAGTCATCTAACTCAATATTAGATCAAAGAGTTAATAACAGGTAACTTTCAACAAGTCCCACGTTTATGATTACCACTAGAAGCTATTAGTGATACCAAGATATAAGGGCTGTGAACTAGGCCTCTATGGCACAGGGGTAATGCGTGTCACTCGTACAGTAATTGAGCTTGCGATGTTATGACAAGATCCGCGGTTCGATTCCGCGTGGAGGCAATTTTTTATCTTGACTTTTTGAGTTTCACTTTCTGGTGTATCCTTTTTTTACCTTATAAAGAAAGATGAGGCAATATTGTATAACTATCGCCTCTCAAGAACGAAGAGTAAGTGAGCAATGGAGCAAGGGTGAACGGGGGGTTTGTGTAGCTATTGCATCAGGTGACTGGGCCGGTTTACACAATCAAAAGGGGCTTCAAGGATCATAGACAGGACACAGCACCGCTGTTACCTTTGTGGGTAGTATTTTTCGATTTTTTCTATCGTGAGAATATCTAAAAGTTTAACTACCTGGCTGACCTAGGAAGCGCAGGTGTGGCTTATCTTCAAAAGCTTGTTTAGCTATCATTGTTGCACGCAGATAATAGCATACGCATTAAATGTACAGCGACTTCAGCAAAACAAGGCTGATCTAGTATAACCTGTGACTTCCATAATATGGGTAGGGGTTGGCACTCCGCGGCTCATCAATAACAAAGGGGGTATTTATCCTAAATAGCCTGTTCCGGCCATATGATGATGACATGGAGGACATCTCCCGTGTATGCCTGAAGACATCATAGACCGAGATATAATTCGCTGCCGCCCCTTTGCCCAGACAGTAGTCTCATTCGGCTCTCCAGCTTATCCTGGGGTAGCAATTTAGATATGTAGAAGAATGTGGGGAAGTCGATGTACGCCTGACCGATCCGCTGGTTTGGTCGTCCAATCACTGACCTGGGAGACACTTCCTTCGACTACATGTCATCTATATATGTCGCAAACGGCCCTCGTTGCACCGAAGTCAGTCCAGACGATTCGGTCCGTCGGTTGAGTCCTGCTCTTGTAGTAATGGACTATTGAGTGCGCATTGAGATCTAGTCAACCTGTGGCGCGCGCCATATAGTAATACACCTGCAAGTGGCCGCGGATGTCGCCCGCATAGGTAATCTATCTTGAATTGAGATACGGGAATATGGCTTGCCGTGTCGTAAGTGGAGGTCCCACTGCTGCCTACCACCGTAGATATAATACCTTCAGTCGAACCATCTCGAGCAAGCTTGGCCCTACCAGCTAGGTCGTTCGTATTCCTCAAGCCATTATATCCCCGCTGAACTTGCCAGCTTATCAAAATGCTGTTCTCTTCCCTAATCTTTGCACCAGCCTTGGTCGCCGCCCATGGCGCTGTAACCAGCTACATTATTGATGGCACAACATATCCTGGATACCAGGGCTTCTCGCCACAGCCCAATGCTCAGATCATTCAGAGACAAGTAAGCCCATTCTTCAGATCCGTTTGTTGTCCTATTATTTCAATGTTTCGCGAATTACTTGATTATTGTTTTGTGCCAAGTCCAATTACAATAGTTAGACTCATACGTAGAATGCGATAACACTAACTGACTCTTGTTATGAAGTGGCCTGACTACAACCCCATCATGACATCAACAGGTTAGTCATTAGAGACATTCATCCTCTCCCCCTTCAATATCCTTCAACATCCTTCAACGCCATGAATTACCGATGTGCGAATATTCCGCACTTGTTACTCTTTCAACGATTCCGAATGTCGAGAACCATTTTGCCGATATAACTGATTCTAACGCGCTTAACCGCCCAACAGATGCCAAGATGACTTGCAACGGTGGCACATCAGCTCCCTTATCCGCCAAGATCGCAGCCGGCTCGAACATAACCGCCGTATGGTCGCAATGGACGCACCAGCAAGGCCCCGTGATGGTCTGGATGTACCCCTGCGAGACCGGCTTCGCCTCGTGCGACGGCAAGCAGAAGAAGTGGTTCAAGATCGACCAGATGGGCCTCTTCGGCACCTCGCTAAACAGCAACGACTGGGGCACCGCCCTCGTCTACAAGACACTGAAGTGGTCGAGCAAGATCCCCGCCACCCTTAAGCCGGGGCAATACCTCATCCGCCATGAGCTGCTCGCTCTCCACCAGGCCAACACACCGCAGTTCTACCCCGAGTGTGCGCAGATTGAGGTCACTGGCTCTGGCACTGCGACGGCTCCTGCGAACTTGCTGGCTTCGATCCCCGCTTATGCGCCCCAGTCTGACCCTGGCATCATGGTGAGTTGAGATGCGTATGTGCGATGAATATAGCTGATTATGTCCAGGTCGATATCTACAACGGTGGACGCACTTCATACACGTGCCCTGGCCCGGCAGTTTGGACTGGTTAAGAAATCATAGAACTACGAGCTGTTAAGGGAATATCGAAGCGCCAATGATAGGTTTTGAGTGTAATATAGGGTAGCGCTGCCAGTAACCTCCTCGCATCAATATGACCCCGACCACAATAATACTTGAAATACTTCTATGATCATCCTGCACCTCTCAAGTCTTACACAGTACATAGAGTTATTCCTCGGCACCTACTGGTGAAGGTGGGATTAGTCACTGGTAATGGTAAACAGTCAATATTGTGCGACGAATAATGTGCTTCATTCATAGTTACCGCTGCGGTGCGAGTTGTCTTATTAAGATGCGGCTGGGTGAGGTAATTACTTTGAATAATCGTGATTAATTAGGACGCAGCGCGCACGTACTCACCGTCGACGGAAAAGTGTATTGCCTAAAGATGTGATGAAAGTGGCCGCCTCGCGGCTTTACTTAACCGCATGATGGGCTGACAGAGAACCCGTGGTTCTCAGATTTGATAGGATGACTGCCGCCATGCTTAGCGGCCAAAGCAGTAGATATCATTGCCCACTATTAGGTTTACACTACTGACCAATATTTTATGATTTGTCCAACCCTATATTTTAGAGGCCAACGTCTAATAGATGAAACTGTATACTCATTCTATCATGGTAATTAAGGTTCTGCTCGAAACCTAGAAGACCACGCCATCAATCCAATACCGACACTATCTCCTAGATATAAATATCGGAAACTCTCTGCCTGCAAATGATATCCGCCGATGGAACCCTCCACGAACAAACTGGAAAGTCGTGAGTATTACAGAGGTTTTATATCATCTTTATCACCATTTCTTCGTAAAAAATGCACTTCAACAGGGTGTCGCCTCAACTACCATGTTGGGCGAGAGACACTTCTCTGCTACAACACGATTTGCGCAGAATCGTGATATTGCAAGTAAGAGCGCTCAACAAACTAGAGGAAAAGTAAGAAATCTCTGGGGCAATTAACTGTCGTATTCCATGCTCAAAGACACATTTACTCACAACTAATGTGATGGGACGAGTTCATGGTACAATACAAACTTGGCGAATACTAAGCGCGCCAAAATCATTCTCAAGCGCATCTCTCATCGACTTAGCCGCAATTGGATGGCCAGAGGCATTGACGAGTTTGTGTACAAGATGACTCGAATCTCACGGATCAATACGCTGTACGACCAACGGGCCAATATTTTAGCGTCAGACACGGAATTGAACGATAAGTACCTCTCTAGCGAGAAACAAGACCTCAGTTTCGGTCGAGAGAAGGATTACGAGAAATGCGCGATCCAAATCTTAGCTACTATCGTAGATGGTATAGAAGAATGGCATGCTGAAATGCAATCACGGCCCCATCCCCAATATTACAGAATGAAACTCACCGAGCAACTTTCACGGCCACGGCTCATCGCAAATCCAAGGAGATTCCCAAACTGGGTCCTCCGTCCGGATAGTCTGGATGTCTACCTTCAAGAAAACGCAATCGACGTGATAAAGGAATTAAACGAATCAAGGTGTGAGTCAGCTTGGCGTCGTAAAATCAGCACTGAAGAACGGGCTAAACTTATTCATACACATTTACTGCGACACTTTAACCTCCGCGTCCAAAAAGCCGTCGGGAGACAACGCCCAATGGCAGCGCTATGTCACATATTCGACGTGAGTTTCGCAGAAAAACTCCGCTCCGTGATAAACGGAGAGCTAGAGGCTCGACGGCATATGCACCCTTCAATTTGGAATCAGGTTTGTCGTGTCTGGCTTATCGTGGAGCACGTACTCCTCGGGATACTCACGGAATGTGAAGACGAAAGCCAGGGGCAGGTGCGCGAGAAAATTACAGGCCGATTGTCGGATCGGCTCAACAAGCTATTCAAGGGTGTACTCTGGTCATTCAGTGATATGGTTGGGACCCGGAAAAGGTACTGTGTATAGTAGCATCGATATTATGATTATTCTAATGATGTTCCAGAAAAGAAAGCAGCTTCGGTGTTAAGATCCCTAGATAAACACCTTGTTACTAGTATTCCATTTACAAATTGGTGGCACTCCTTGATGTAAGTTGCCTAGTGGATAAGAAATGTGAGAGCTTTTTGCTTGGACTTGGATTTTATTAAAAAAATTTTTCCCTTTTTTTGGATAGATGTATAAGATTGACATTCCGCTTGTCTCAAATAAACCCTCTTTCAATCTTTACAAGAGTGCCATCCACTGTTCTAAGCCCTCTACAGGCAAGCTTGCCGATTCAACGTCTCTCCTGATTAAAATTTTAGTCGTCTCGGAGAATTTGTTACTTCCTCTCTAGCGTGACATGAAGCTGATGCTGCTTGATTGGTGAGATGCAGACCAGCGCCAGGACTGCCCAAGCGAGCATCATAAACCAGACACAAAGGAATGAATTCATGAATGACTGCATAACTCCTTCAATCCACCCAGATGGAAGATTACTCAGCTCGGTCATATCATCTAGAATTCGCTGGATTCTTTCCCCAGCATCTGGCCTGTCCCCAAACCTCTCCCAGAGGCCAGTTCGGAGAACGCTTTGATATATGACTGAGGCAATGGTTATACCAATTGTGCTTCCCAGACTCCGAGCAAGATCTGTGTTCTTTTGTCAGCCTCTCTTCGTATCAAGACTAGAGATGCTATCATCAGAGAAAGGGCTCGAGAAGACTTACATGTACAGGATGTGACGACCGCTTGCTGGGTGTGATCCACGGCCGCGAGACATGCCACTTGTGTGATACCAAAAACAGCAGTATACCCTCCGCCAACAATGAGGAAGGCGATTGAAGTCAACCAGCCCGAGGTATTTTCATCCTGCAACGTGAACATGGCAACTCCAAAGGTCAAGGCAAGCACGCAGCTTTTAACTAGCCCGACATACTTGCCCGTCCTCTTCATAAGGTATCCCGTAATTAGCGCCCCTGAGGATGTACCAAAAGATACCGGCAGGATCTTTAATCCCGCAGCCGTGGCAGAATCACCCCTAACTTGTAAATAAAGGGGTATATAAAAAACGCTGGTCAATGCAATGGCGGAGCAGAATATACTGGCCAGGCACGATGTAAGAACGGTGCGGTTATACAGAAGTTTGACAGGAATAATGGGTTGAGCTGCGGTTCGTTCCCAGCGGAATAGGGCAACAAATACTCCGATAGAGAGCAAGATGGCGGTAGGGGGCAGGGGGTGCGTCCAAGGAACGACGTTTCCCCCTGAACTCAGACCCAAAACCAGCAGCGCCAGAAATGAAGAGGTCAGAAACACGCCGCCAAAGTCAATGCGTTTCAGGTATGACTTGTCCGACTGCTTCGGAGGCACTTTGACTAAGAAGTAGACGACCATGGCCGAGATGACAGATGGGGGAACCTGGATCAAAAAGGCTAACCTCCAGCCCATGGACGAATAGTCGGTGAGATAGCCGCCGAGAACAGCACCGGCCATAGTACCACACCCATACCAAATGTTTGCGATGCCACCAACCACGCCTCGCTTACGAAGCGGGATGAGATCCGAAGCGAGGAATGTCGGGATACTCATCAAGCCTCCACCGCCGATACCTGCAATAAGACGCCCGAGTATCATGGCTTGTTGACTAGTGGCGAGTGCGCAGATGAGGTTACCGAGACTGAATGCAAGGTTGGCGAAGACTAGGCCAGGACCGCGACCAAAAATATCCGTGAGCCGGCCTGATATCGGCTGGCTCGCAGCGTTAGATATGAGGTATGCTGTGGCTAACCATGACAGCAACCTCAAAGAGTTGAATTCGCTGGAAATTGGACCAGATAAGGTTGCTATGACGGTGGCATCGGCAGCTCCAAGAAAGACGCCGAACCAAGCTGTGCTCATAACCAGTGCCAACCAGGCAAATGAAGGTTCTTTGCAGATGATTGTTCTCTCATCCCCTTCTTCCTCCGAGTTAACTTCGGAGTCCACAAGAGTTGATGAAGCACTTTCGACATCTGTGGTGGAACATGAACGCAACAATGGTGTGCGTTCAGAGACACTGTCGCCGTCACTGTCACTGGCCCTACTAGAGGGCGCTAACCAGCTGCCGAGAGCTTTTGACATGATGTATTTTCAGATGACTAAATGAAGACTCAAAAGAATAAGGTTGCAGCACTGAGTGTACGTGAGCCAAGAGTTGATTTATTGTCACCAGTCCTGTGGTCAAACAGGAACTTAAGAAGTTTATGATTCTACGTGAAACTCAGAGCGTCCTCTCTGTCTTCTGCTCTGACGAAGCAACGTGAGGTAAAACCTGAGATGGAGGCAGCGTGACCAAGCATCTCTCTTCATTGTGGTGGACATCGTGACCTCTACGGAGCAAAGTTCTAGCTGTTGTTTCCATATTTTCCCAACCTCGAAAAATTTGCTAGCATGTAATACAGTGTGTCCTGAGATTCAAATACGCATCTCACTTGACTACATCAAACACGTTACTACAAGAGCGGAGAACCTATTGCACTGGGAATGCTTGAGTCACCTTCTCTAACATCTCGAAACTATACTCCCCCCTCCCCTTCACACCGGCCTCTACACAAAGGGTCTGCTGATGACTACCCTTCCCGTGCTTTGTGACGATATTACGATTCCAAAAGGGGCTCAGGTGGCACACTACTATCAGGTGGTTGCTTGGTTCGGACTCTATTAGAGCTCAATGATGGTAATAACGTCTGTTCCACACCATCAGATGAATTGTCGAAGGACTGAGCGGGTGATCCGTGTCCGAAATGGTACGATGCTATCAACTAGTAAGTTCAAGAGGTTATGTCTTGGCCGGTTTCGGAGGGAGTATGTCCAGTTGCTATACTTGATACTGATTGACCGCTCACCGGGCTAAAGGTCAGGCAGATTTTCATCCTGAAGGTAGCAATCGTGAGTTACCATTTAGTTAGCGACCCTCTTCGTTTTCCACAGCACGTGAAGGCGAGGTGCGGTACAACATGTTGACTATTGGTGCCCTGGCCAAGGTCAACTAAACGAGAGATGTGTGGATCTGAGTAGCATCCAACGGAGGACGAAGTTGTGAATGGGTCCCGGAGGTAACAGGGGCACTTCCGTAGGCGACGGCTGGCCCCGTACCTGTGCCTGGACGAAGTATTAAGTATTCGAGTTAGTGGTGTGACTCAGTGAATACAGTGCGGAGGCTATACGGAACCCCTGAAAATACCTAGGGACGGTCCGTTGCATGGGCGGGCGTGCCAAGAGACTCCGCTCGCACCTGTTTGCGGGGGAGGAGATAGATGGCGCAAAGTACCGGTACCTCTCCTTGCTTACTGTGTACCAGTACATTACGGGCAAATCGGTCTTAGTCCTAAACCGATTCCCCAGAGCTACGCTTACATACGATTGACAACCTCATCTCTTCCACACCCACAAGACTTGATCCGCCCACATGACGTTCGCCTGCACAATTCTTATGAGATAGATAGTGAAGTGCAACAGGACAAGCGGCCATTGAGCTAAAATTTCTACCGTAGTTGTACCATGGTCGTTAAGGCCTTATTGTTATTGACTTATCCCATCTCTGGGATGCAAAGTCCTGTACCTTCCAGTATCCAATGCTCTGCCTTACCTTTGGTAATTGCTAGTTGTACTATAGAAGTGAACAAGACAGCAAGCAAACTGAGTACTGAGTATCAATTGCCGCCTTGATTACTTATCGAAAAGGTGGTTCGAAGCACCTAGGTAAGCTACATTCGCTCTGCGCTACTATATTCGATAATACTCGGCCAGTCACCACTACACTGAACATCCAAATGCCGAGTTGAATAAGCCAGCAAGCCAGAGCCGCCTGAATTGCGTAAGATAGCGTCTCATAAAATACACACCCATGTTTTGTTGCATACGAGCCTCATGTTGCAGTTGTATGGTCGAGGGAAGTCGTGGCGACCAGGGAGGGTACCGGAATCCTCTGAACCAGGAGTATATCATCCGGTCTAGGCATCACTGCCTCGTGTGGATCGCAGGGCCCATTACAACTATATCTTGCACACCTGACCAAGAAGATATGTAGACTTTACAACATCTGAAAGTAGCTCTTTCGTTCTTCAGTTTCGTTTCGCCAAGCTATGCGTCTTACCCAGTGCACTCTATTTGCCTCTCATGACCTCGTAAACCAAGGTCTATATTGATAATATTTCTAGTGGTGTGCTCCTTTGACAAGTCATGTGGGTGAGCTATGTTACATTATTACATAGGCTTCTGATGTAGACGGCAGTTACTTCGAAGAAAGGATGATAGAACCACTTGTTGACTCAAAGTCGAACAGACCTCCTGACTCACGTAGTCTTCACCATGGTGTGGGGAGAGCCAGATCATATTATCAGTTCTCACCGCATGTGCGCTCTTCACCAACCCTGCCACTTCGATCTAGAGCTTTGAAGGTCAGACGGCATCAATAAGCTTATCTTATTTTCCCTGGGCTATGGATATCGTGAATGGCGAACCATGATCATCTGCGCATGACAGAAGCGTCAATGTACGCAATGTTTTTATGGTAGCCATTCTACAAGATATTGACCAAAGGTCACATGGCCGTTGGCTTGGAGGGTCCTGTTTACCGGTCCAGATGAATATGAAGTTAGATCGATCGATGTATAGATACATATATCGATAGGTCTTCCAAATTAATAGACTGGATTGGTAGAGGCGCAGCAGTCTTAGAGATTTCATCACTTCTAGTGTCTGAGGTCGCCTAGAGAATTTGTTTTCTTCGCTAGTTAATGACATCTGGTCTGGGGCTATCTTAGTGAAGAGAATCGTCTTCTTCTATTTTAATTACCCCAAAGACTGATACCATTTTGTCACCGTGGTGTATGCGCTCAGTCTCCCTGGAATACTCTCGAAAATTCGCTCCTCAATCCAAATATGACTAGCGCAATGCTTTCTCATCGTGTCCAAAAGAGCTTGAAATGGCTCAATGAGGCATTTCCGGCGGCACCACAATACCCTGAAGACGTGATAAAGATGGACTCAGCCGAGAACTGGCTTGTTCGGCCATATATCCTCCCTATTATGAAAGAAGCCATAAATTCCAACTTGGCTGCAGAGCACCTGTCTTATCAAAAGAATTTCGGCGGTAATCCAGCACTTTTACAGGCCACATCTGCTATGCTCAACAAATTCTTCTTACCCTACTTTCCAATAAAGCCGGAGCATATTGTGGCAGGTGCCGGGGCGTCCGCAATTCTTGATAGCATCGACTTTGCTATCTGTGATTTGGAAGATGGCTTGCTCATTGACGCACCCATGTGGGAGGGGTTCGGCTTGGCCAGTAACCTGAGAAACGATGACCGTCTCATTCCCGTCACTCGCCCCCCTTCCTATGCAAGCAAGGAGCAGGCCATGCAGCACTACTTGAAGGCAATGGAAAGCGCGCCGTGCCGCATCCGGGGCATTATTGTATGCAATCCCCAGAACCCGTACGGGCACATCTATCCCCGGTTTTGGATGGAGGCTATATTGCAGTTCTGCGAGGCTCATGACATCCACTACATCTCTGATGAGATTTACGGGATGTCAACCTTCGGCCCGTCGTCGTCAGGAGCTTCGCTCTCGGAGAAAAGTCAGCCGGTCTTCGACTCCCCAGAGGCAACATTCACATCTGTTTTCTCTTTCAACCTTGAGAAATTGGGCGTCAATCCAGCGCGAGTCCATTGCATATACGGCATAAGCAAGGACCTGGGCAGCAGTGGACTTCGTTTGGTAAGCAGAGACCCCTGTTCTTGCCATGCATCGGCTTTTGGCTCTTCCCCAGTACCATCTAGAAATAACTTAATATGATACACTCGCTAATGGAATTGAGTTATAGGGCTTCTTTATTACACAGCAAAACCCTGAGCTGCGCAACGCTCTTTGGATATTGAACAGATATAGGGTCTCTAATGCTTCGTCTTTAATGGGGCTGGCTCTCTTCTCAGACTTGTTAGCCCTCGAGACCATAATTACCCGGAACAGGATGGAGCTCCGCAACGCCGCCGAATACGTCGGCAACTTTTTAACGTTTCACAACATCTCTTTCTACCGACCGACGGCGGGCTGCTTCCTGTGGGCCCGCCTAGGCGGAAGCTCCGCAACCAAAGAGTCGGATGCCGCACTATGGCAGAAGTTCGCTTCGGCTGGCGTGGCTCTGGCTATTGGAGGTGCATTCAATGAAATGGAGCATGGTTGGTTCCGTATTACATATGCACTACCAGAAGATGACCTCCAGAAAGGCGTGCGTCGTATTGAGACTGCGTTGGGCAGGAAGGAGATATGGCAACCGAGCGAGAAAAGTGACAAACAAATTGCACAGATGGGACCAAAAAAAACTCCGAAGACCTTTGGGTTTGCCCTGAAGTGGATTATGGGTTGGTTATGATTTGTGATGTGCAGCAGCTGGTCCTCTGCTGACCGTCTCTGGTTCGGACAGCAACTCATTGTAGGCCGATGCTTCATTGTGAGCTCTTAGTTATGAAGCTGGAGGTTATTTTTTCTCTATCATTTTCTTTTAACTTTACGTAGTTCTAGTTTAGAATAGGATACAATTCACTAAAGCTGCCTCACTCCCTGTTTTCTAAGCTATTTCTCAGTACCCTTCGACAACACCGACTGCCCTTCAACTACGCCAAGTGGCACAGCATGACGATACTAGGGACACGCCACTCCAATTTCTGCAGCAATATATAGTCCTACAGCAAGGGCTCTTCCTTACAAGGTCTTTCTGTCATGTGATCATGTTTTAATGCCCGCTCAAGATGATAACAGAATTGTCGACTATATTTCACAAAGCTAACGGTTAAGGCTCGGACTCATTGAATCATCTTACTGGGATATAGAAGGTAATCGCTCTCTTCAAGTATTATTAAGCACGAGTCGATCACATACATGTAAGCTATATCTGATACATAACTGTAAACATTCCAGTATCTATGTGGCAACATCTTGGTAAAAGAAAAATACCAAAGTGCATTACGTGCCAGTATCCAAATCCGACGTCTCCCATGACGCATTACTATATCGGTGATTTCTCCCACCAACCCCAAGGGAATATTAGCACTCATGCCCCCCAACCAATCAAAATTTGTGCGCAGTTCCTGAAATGAAGCCCACAACACTTTCAATTCTAGATTTTCTTAGTGAAGCGGATATTGGTCAACGTATATGGGGTGAGAAGGCGAACTATATCGTTGCGCCCAAGTGCTCTCCTGAGCTCCTTGCGACTTATCTTCTTTCCCTGCTGGCACGAGTCGAGATTTCAGGCCTCTGGAAATTTCTTTTTCGAGCTCCACTGTGTAAAGGAAGCAGATTAATTAGTAAAACTTTATCATCTGACGCCTAAAATCAAGGACTTACTGTGTAAGTGTACGACAGCAGTCTTGCCAGTATAGATTGCGTGTCCGACATTGGTGCGTGTATCTGAGTTTGCGTCTCCAACCGCGTAAATCCCAGGGACATTGGTGAGCATGTTATCATCTACAGCCATCATGCCATCTACTAATGTGACGCCTGCCCGTTCACCGACGGATGACCTCTGCTCATTATCGAAAGTGTAAAAAAACGTATTGCGCTCTATACTCGGCCCCGTGTCAAAGTCGACGCGGAACAGGTCGTACTCAGGCATGCTAGGAATACTTGGATCTGTATGATCTGCGCTCCCGTCTCGAAGTCGAACGATCCCGGTAATGGTGCGGTTATCTACCTTAATGTTGCGTTTCTCCAAGTATTCAGACGAATTCTCAGTGAATGCTATATCAGCACGTGCGCGATTCTTAGGAGTATCCGTGCCATTGGCGAAGATGATCACGTCCGTGTTTAGTGTGGTAACTTCTGCAGCTGCGCGAGCGGCTTGATCAAAAGAGCCAAGGATACCCATGGGTTGGTCCGCGTGCTCGTTGCCATCGCACCAAGGACACCAGTAAATCCCCTTGCCAAAGTTCTCCCGAAGGCCAGGTGTTGGGGCAATGATATCACGCAAACCCGTAGCAAGAATGATCTTGCGGGCGGTAAGCGACGAGTAGGTGCCATCAAATGCTGTCATTGACACGGTGAAGTAGGCATTCTCAGCTTCGGGCTGAATATCAGTTACCGTACCATTGGTGGTTTTGACGGTCTCATAGTAGGTGAGTTGTTTCTGAGCAACCCAGCGAAAATATGCTGGCGGCACGCCTATGGTAGTGTTAGTAAATGGGCAATCTCGATATGAACTGGGTATGTGACTAACCATCGAAGCCAATAACATCATGCATGAGCCGCGTTGGAGTGTTACGGTACTCTCCAGAATCAATCAGTAAGGCATTGCGGCGGACTCGAGCAAGAGCACTGAGGGCCGCCAACCCTGCAGGACCACCGCCAACTACAATAACATCATAATCTGTCCAGGTGGAGGGAAGCAGAATAGGGGCAGCGTTAGCTAGAATGACAAGAAGAGATAGTGAAATAACAGTCATCAAAGACATTTTGGGGTTCTAGGTTCGTGATAATCGTGTCTTATTCAGTGCAACTAGCTTAAGCCATCTCGCTTGAATCCACGCCCTCGTAAGAATGAAGTTGATATATACCTTCCAAATAATAGATTGGTCCAACGCAACAATCAATTGTGGCTACCACATGCACATCCTTAACCAAACCTTTCACTTTCCGTGACCGGCCAGTCTATGCTTCCTGTACCTATCTGGCCTTGTGATTCAGTTGCATATCGCCGCCCAGACAAGAAGTCGGCACGAGGTTTGTCATTGCAAGGATCACGGCCGATGGTGGTGTGAAGTCGCTGAACTACCAAGCCAAGGTGAAGCGACACTATGGTAAGGTTGACGGGAATTTACAAGAAAACTTCAACAAAAGGTGTTGCCATTCACTAGTGACACTATAACCCTCACCTCCAGTGAGGGTTGTAATGGATAAGTAGCGCAACCCGCAAAATACGATAATACACACTGTGGTTCACATGATATGTTGGACTAATACTAGAGTGTGACCAGCTTCACCTGATAGCGAGATCGCTGTTTCTGAGAGGTTCCCCTTTGTTCATTCTTGTTATAGATACCTGTACTCAATATTCCTCACTTACACGGTCAGTTATTACTAATCGAAAGTCCTAGCCCACAGGGATTCCGCCTTCTAGCCCAGAGCGGCAATAAGGATGGAGCCTACGACAACAGGCAGGTTACGGCGCTAATTGAATAGGTACCTAGATAGACAAAATTCGCTGTCCGGGAGTATATTGTACAACGGGGCTTAATACGACCTTGAATTTGTCCCGGCCATTGCGCTAGCTTCTTTGTGCCTACACTTCCGAAGATCGCGGGGTCCTAAACTGTCAAGATAAACCCCCTCCAATTGGGTAGACCTGCGCCTGTGCATTGGACAGATTATCCGAGACATGCATTCGGCGGTACGTTGAATTTACGCCTCGGAACAATTTATCAATTGTGTAGGTAGAATACAGTCACTACCATGGCGATGACAGTAAAGTCCGGTTCACGGATGGGGCTTGCGGTCGGTCCGGCAAGGCTAGAGATAAAAGATCACGTTGTAAACCGTTATACTATGATTTGAACATACGTCAGGGTAAAAGTGCAATTGTCAACGAAAACTATTCTGATCATACTGGTGCAGCATAGATCCTATGATCCCTATGATAAAGTGGTGAGATGATGACCGAAGCCAGACTGCTTTGGAAGGCTAATAAATACCCTAGTTCAAATGTGGCTGTTGAGTGCAAGGGAGTTGCACTTCCTTCCCCACCGCGCAGCCATCAAGTACACATAATGAGGCAGCTTGCAATTCCCGCTGATTGTGAAGGTTGTGATCTTTTCCTGGTGGGAACATCGTGTCTCAAGCACATGAGCGGTCAATCATGTATGGGCTAGTGGGTATAATGTCACCTAGAAGAAACTATACAACTATGTTGTAATTTAGCAACGAATGTTATAATAGAACCCCGCTGGACAGTTGCCTTGGAATCCTGCTCCTACTTAGCTTGTTAAATGTAACCTTACAGGGGGCTGATAATCAGAGCCAGGGACTGCATGCAGGCCACACTGTCCATGCATGTTTTAACTGCCAATCTGCAAGCTATACTGTAGCGGTGGTGTGGGAATGTGACCTTACCGAGACCTCCCTCGTTTAGAAAATCCCATAGTAATACTGCTACAAATGAAAGATTTAGATACCTTGCAGCGGAGTCGCCTACCGCACTCTAAGCTCTTTTGAGTGTGAAGACGGCAATGATTCCTTTGGTGTGGACGACCTATTCTTCATGATTCGATAAGTAGGGTTCATTCCGAACATGCGTCGCCTTACTCATTTCGTCTATGGTATGGTGTGTATGTCTGAACTACTTGTGTACCTAGATACCTTGCGCTGTTGTCTTCCAGTTCCCGACCCCTTTTATAGCTTTGTTTATCTTATGTCCTAGGTTAGAGCTTTTTAAATTGTCCAGAACGGAATATTATCATCTAACTATGAATATCAGTGCTAAAATTACTCATTAATACGGTATGCAATGGTTTTCCAGTGAAATCCGCAGGCTCCCTTGACCCTTGATGAACTCGGACGTTCAACCCACTCCCCAGCCGGGCTATCTACCTCGTAAATTCATCCTAGCACGGATGCATGATCCGATTCCATGCGTCGTAAGCAGCCCATTGCAAAGTACGAGTCATGTGAGGTAAGGACATACATAATTACCTGTCAACCTCGTGATCATTCGCGTTGGGGACTATACAATGAAATGTGACCGATCGAAAGACTCTAATTGCCGCGTAGTGTATGTACTGTAGCTCTAATCCAATCGAGCTGGACCAAGCCTCTGCATGCTTGTTATATGGAAATCTTCGAAACGTATCAGTTACAAATATGTATCTCCACTGGCTAATTGTCGAATATGGAGGGGCGGTATTAGTGCGGTGAGGAGACCAATCTTCTATATTTATCTGATTTATTTAAGAAATAAACAACTTGTTTTTTGTCTTAACACTACAATTCGTTATCCTGGGTCGTCTCCCTTATACACCACGATGGAGTCAGTTCATATCACAGCATTACCCTCTTGCAATTCACTGGGGCAATGTGCCCCTAAACATCAAAGATCCGCTCTAGATGCTACCACAGCCATGGTAGAAAGTTTTGGGGATTGGCAAATTCGTTCCGACATTGTCTATCTCGATAATGGAGCGTTTGGTGCCTGCCCGATGGTGGTTGTCGAGGAACAACAGAATATCCGGCGGTGGATTGAAGAAAATCCCCACGAATTCTTCGAGAGAAATTATATCTCATCATGGGAGAACAGCAGGACAGTCTTGGCTGATTTTCTACATGCCGACGCGTCGGACTTGGTTTTTACCCCGGGAGCGACACAGTAAGTCTACCATGATTCATTGTACATCCGGCGCCATCACAATAAAGACACTAGGTTTTCGTACTTTAGTTTCTAATTTCTGAAAATTGGTTACAACGCATCGTTGATGTGCTTATAAAATTACATTACTGACTCGTAACTTAGTGGCATGAATGTGGTTATCCAGAGTCATAATTTCGAGACTGGAGATGAGATAATCACAACGGATCATGCTTATAGTTCCGTTCGCCTTGTGCTTGATCATGTGGCAAAGATACATGGCGCTACAGTCGTCGTTGTGGATATTCCTCTGGAGGTGTCTGGACAAGACGCTGTCTTACAACGCATACTGGCCAGCGTTACACCCCGTACGCGATTCGCAGTCATAGACCATGTACCCAGCAGGTCGGGCTTGATATTTCCAGCAAAGGAAATAGTCAGCGAGCTCGCAGGCTTGGGCATTGATACTCTGGTAGACGGCGCACACGCACCTGGAATGATTCCTCTTGACATCACGGATATCAACGCTGCATACTACGTAGCAAACTGTCATAAGTGGATGTGTGTGCCACGTGGAGTAGGCTTTCTTCATGTTCGACGCGACAGGGCGCAGAGAATAAAGCCATTGGTGATCGCTCGGTCTCCATTTGTCGTGAATAAGTCGAAGCATTCACATTTGGAACACAGCTTCGGATGGATGGGCACTTATTGCCCTTCCGCTGTGCTGACTCTGCCTACATCTATCTCTTACCTTAGAACTGTTTTACCAGGGGGCTACAACGGCTTGATAACTCGAAACCATGATCTCACGGTTCTTGCGCGAAGAATCATCTGTCGAACCCTTGGCATTTCTCTACCTTGCCCAGACAGCATGATCGGTGCCATGGCTACAATACCTCTCCCGGACTCCCCTGGCCCTGAGCAGGAGGGAATGCTACCTATCCAACAGACCCTCTGGCGAGAACATGGGATAGTAATCCCCATCTATTCCTGGCCATCTTACCCAAAGAGAGTAATGCGCTTGTCCGTGCAGGCTTATAACTCCTTGGACCAATATCTCCGACTAGCCAATTGTTTGCGCGCCGTGTTGCAGGATGAGAAGATCTCGGGACTCAGCGAATGGCCGCGCAAGTCTTTGAAGCAGCCAGACATGTGGAGGAACGCCAAGGAACAGGTGCTAACAGAGTACGCATCCGCCTGTGGTCACCCGTCCGGAAACGGGAGTGGTGATGCCAGCTGTCTTAATACACCGCATCAAGATATCGAGAACCCAACAATCTGGGCTCTTGTTGCTCTCGCACAGGCAAGAATACGGAGGATTATGCAAGGTAGCTTTAACTCGTATCCAGTATCTCTCTACCCCACTGCCGAAGATATCGAGGTGGGCGTTCCTACAGCGAGTGAGTGGGAGTTGCAACATGCCAACCTAGAGCTATCGAGAATCACGTATATGCTGTCCTTCCTGGATAGACGCAGGATCCCAAAGCTGATGGCTCCCGTTGTCGCGAGTCTACTGGAGACCGACGATGTCATTGAGAAATGGGCCACTTCAGCAGACCTCATGCGAAACCAGGCGCAGACCTTATCGCGGGCCATCATATTAGACATGGACGCCCCTCAAACGCCCCACGTCTTCCCCTCTGATGATGCCGCCTTTGTTCAGAAAGTTGCGTCTTACGAGCCAGAAACTCAGGAAGGAAACATTAGTCTGAGATTATGGCTCCGGGCCTTGGAGGATTTCAACGCCAAAGGACAATGGTCTACTGCACGCATCGCCTCCTTTCTGCAAATTCACTCGTTCCTCAAGGATCCAATTGGTGGACTACGCAGTGATATTGCTACCCAAACTGAAGCTTTTTCCCTCCTTTTCAGTAGACTAAGGCCCGAGTTTGAAAGTGTATCGCGAAATAAAACGGTCTGGGAGGCAGTCGTCGCTCAACTGGCTCTCGAGTCGTCGTTTTTGACACAACCCCACGTCCGCAATGCAAGCTATGTTCATTTCATAGGCGACCAGCAACTTGTTTACAGCTATGTTGACATGGATCATCTTGCGCGATCCGAGTTTGCATGTACAGACATCGTTATTGCCATGATCCAGGACATTATTGGTAGTTCCAATAGTAATGAGTGCTCAATTGCGCCCATTACGGTAGCCTATAGCTATCCGATTTGCTCTAGCCATGATGCACGTCCAGTTATTATTGATGGCAACAACCGAACCACTACAGTTGGCTTCCTGAGGTTTGTCTCCATCTATGGACTTCCAGATGCCGGAAAGACAGACGAACTGAGGGAATATTGCCGAGATCATGGGCTTGGCCCAGTCTGCTTCGTAGACTTCTGCAGAGTATTGAATACACTGTGGCAGCATCACACGGGTATTGCTGGTCAACTTAAAATGTCGGAAAAGCTTACTAGGTTCCGGACAATACGGCATCTGCCGGCCCTGATTACGGAAGAGTCATCTTTCTTCACAAGGACTCTACTGAATGGGGAGGAGAACATACTACAGCCAGTACACCAAAGTATTTTTGCTACTGACGATCTCCTGGTGGCTTTGCCAGGAAAGATGCAGTGCCATGGGCGAACGAAAGGATTTATGTCTATGCCAGTCCGATAAGGTACAATTTACTTTCATTTTGCAGAGTGCTGCTGAGGGGAGGCAGGTTAGTTTTGTATCTATTCCGTCTAGTTCGCTATATCACAATTTCATAACATAAAACCTGAAGCTTCGTATTCATCAACTTTCCATGGCCCAGTCAGCAGCAGCTATTGCATGGATCTTAGTCGTATCAAACATTGGAATTGGACATCCAGCTTCGTCCACCAGGAGCCCAATCTCGGTGCATCCAAGGATCAGGCACTCTGCACCGGCCTGTGCGAGATCCGCAATGACATTATAGTAACTCTGCCGCGAAACTTCCGTGATGATTCCGTTGCAGAGCTCGGTGTAAATAATAGAATGGACGATATCGCGAGCTTCAGCTTCAGGAATAACGACACTTAATCCATATTTGTCTACTAAACGAGCCTTATAGAAGTCTTTCTCCATGGTGAAACGGGTACCCAGGAGTCCAACGGATTTGAATCCAGCTTTAATAATGCACTCGGCAGTGGGATCGACAATGTGAATGAGCGGTAGCAGAGAGGCTCGCTCGATGCCGTGGGACACGAAGTGCATGGTGTTAGTGCAGAGCACTATAGCATCAGCGCCAGCGAGCTTGAGCTTGGTGGCCGCAGCGTCTAGAAGGGCGCCGGCCTCTTCCCATTTGCCTGCATGTTGCAATGCTTCGATCTCAGCAAAGTCAAAAGAGAAGACAATGCAGCGAGCAGAATGTAGGCCGCCCTGAACTTGGCGCACGCGCCGGTTGATCTCCTGATAGTATGTAGTAGTAGATTCCCAGCTCATGCCCCCCAGCAAGCCTAGCGTCTTCATTGTGTAGGCTGCCGTAGATCGCCGCCGCTGTATACGAAGTCCTCCGAGACTGTGATCAGGATAGGGTGGCGTAGGTCAAGTAGGCAAGGTAGGTGAAGCCGGAGTTGGGTATAGTTGTTGACAAAGGGGGGTTTGGTCTGTTGATCACCCCTCCATTTCTTACCGGTGTCCCCATACAGTGCCAAAGGACATTGATTGATACGGACTACTCTGGCTTGGCGGAGACAAGGTACGAAGGATTCACGATGTGGACTTTGACGACCAAACTGAAGGCTAGGTGTACCAGTACTTGGACATCACCAATCTGTCTTGACGTTCCTTTGCACCAATCATGATTGACGGAAAGGCGCAGTGCGCTAGCAGGACGGGACGATGCAGTCTATTTTGGTGTGGTGTAGTGGATTTGAACCCTGTAATAGTATCGTAGGACTGATGCTATGCTCGGACCTTTATACCGAGAGACTACCCCAATTCAGCAGTTGTCATTTGCAACCTTGCTGTTGCAATCCATCTATGCCGGCAATCCTCACACCACATGACACCTGACTAATACAGTTACTTTAGAGAATACTACTCTGTATACTAGAACTATGTAAGACTTAGCTTGGCGACCAGAGATAAGAACCCAGGGGTTATCGCCACAGCCCCTTGTAAGCATTCAGAGCGTAGCGGATTTGCTACACGGCCAGGGGAAAAGTCTAGTGTCAGCCCTCTTCTTCGATAGTTGTAATGTAACTGCCCCTAGGTGGCCACTTGTATTCCCACTTGACCCCTCATACGTTATTCGCTAGTTTCTAGTTATAGTTCTCTACAATTATACAAGTTCAGTGGTATTAGACGTAGACTCAGAACGGATGCGATTGAAGATATTCGAATGTAGTATGCGTAACGAACCATAAGTACCAACTAGCAGGATTGAACCCTGATTGTCTCCTACTAAGTCATAACAACCCAGATCACTATCAACCCAGTCCCAGACTTTCCAACACTTATATACTCCCTCATTCACACAATCTCCCGGCTCTGATCACTGACGATCGTCTACCAACCCTACTATACCATGTAGGGATGTCTAACAATCGGGAAAACCCTATCTTCCTTCCCGGCTTAACCACATCGAGCAATGGCACTGAGGCTTTTGCGTCATCTTGCCCAGCTGTCATAGACGCCGTCTTTGGCGACTGAGTACTCGCGTCAACGGCTGTTTTCAGTAAGACCAAGTCAGTCTCTTCTGGCGTGCTCGTTTCCGCCACCTCAACAACTGCCTTCTCCTCTTCGGCTTGTTTCTTTGCCAATTCCACGAGGTACATGGCATAGCGACTCTGCTTGTTGTGAATTCCGCATTCTGTCTTGTGTTGGCCCTTCCAGCGGCCAGCGCGTTCACCATCGCCGTCGGCCACGGGGTGAGTAGAATGCCAGTCGCCGATGCTCTTATAGCCTTTGTCGAATAGTGCATTGTAAGGCACGTCGTTAATTTGAATATATTGCTGCACTTGACCAAATGACCAGCGGGCGAGAGGATTAATCTTAACGACTCCTCGCTCACGATCCATTTCCACAATAGGGATGTTTCCCCTGGCAGCGCCTTGAGACCTTCGACGTCCAGTCAAGACTGCAGCGACGCCGAGCGCATTATAAGATCGCTGCTGGGGTTCGACCTTAGCCAAGTAGTCGTACCTCTCACCATCTCTCTCCCAAAGCTCATGGCCGTACCGCTCTTCGAACTCTGAGGCGGTATTGCAGCCGTCGGGTAAGAAGGTATGAACTTTGACTTCCGGGTAACGCTCTTTTACGCGTGTCACGAGCTCATACGTCTCTTTGAAGTGATATAACGTATCCAGAAAGATCACCTCGACAGGTGAAGAACCTGCAGTCTCTGCATGCAGCTTGGACAACATGTCTAATGTCACCAGACCAGTGAGACCGAAAGCTGTGGTCTGATAAAGCTTAGGGAAGACGAGCTTGCTCGTACGTAGGATATCCTGAGGGCTGAGCTTCTCGAACTGCTCATTCAAGTGCTTGAGGTGAATCTCAGTGAGCGTGATTTGGGGAGGGTGTGAGAAAGACGTGAAGGAGGAGCGGCCGGAGACATAGCCCGACTCAGGGGATTCGTATTCTTCAATCTGCATTTTCATGACAAAGGTATGTTCAGAGCAGTAAATGGGGTTCAATTATAAATGATGTTAGAGATTCGTTACGATGAGATAAAAGTGACTCTAAGCTATTCACATAACGATGAAAATGAATCTAGGTAGGTCCCCAAGATTTGGTGCCGAGAGCGTCGAGCAGTCCTAATGGGCTACATACTGGGCTTTTATTACCTTCTATGATGTCTTGCGGAGATTTTAACTAGAGCGCACTTTGATTTGGCGACTTCAATGTCTAGAAAGCTGTAACCTCGTCAGATTCACAAGTCTCTGGTTGTGCGTATTGCCCGCATCGCTTTCAACAAGTCACACCTACCAAACCAAGTAGCAACTTAGAGCTGCAACACACCTTTTGATCATCTCTCGTGATCAATGTCTATGACAGTTTTTTTTACATCTTCAAATTACACTGTCTAGCCTGGAAGTAACCATAACTCGGGCTATATCTCCCCACCCATAGCTCGCCTGACCCCGTCATGACCCAGCCCACACACCACAATGCACTCATATCTCTTGGCCGCAATTACGAATATTTTTACTGCTAGAGATTTGTAACTGTAACTGAGAGAATAAGAGTCAGACGAGACGGTCATGCGAGTTCTGTGGTCCATTGCCAAGAACATCTTAACCCACACCCAAGAGAAGACCGCACTCGTTTTCGTTCAGTCCAGATCACGTTCATCGATGAGAGGGAATGGCAGAATCCGAACTCGGAGAGAATTAGTTTTAAAAATCGTCGAAGGGGTCCTATACCATGTGATCCTTTGACTGCTGTGAACATTCGTGATATCCAAAGATTCACATTATCTCTTCCTATCTTCGCGGCTGAGAGACATCAAATTTGCATTCTATTTCAACTGGCACGGCATGATGAGCACAACAAGTGACAGTGGCAAGTCACCACAGAAACTTTGTGTTACTTTACATCAAAGCGAGCGAAACACTATCCACGTTGGCTCTGCTCTGAAGAAGTACCCTTCTACACACGACACCCGCATCAAAGGCCGAAACCTACAGAGTTCGTGGCAGACACCACGTCCAAAACCTCCGGTTGATTGGCCAGTCCCTATCAACTACCGCACATTTAACGGACAACTAAACGACACTATGCCTTTACTATCGCCCCCCATAGAAGGACCCCATGACTGGATAATTAAGCCTGTCGAGTCTGGCTTTCTGAGGCTAGTGCAGAATTTCGACTTCAAATGGTACGGCTCTACAATGGGCACCGGCATTGTATCGATTCTCCTCTTCACGTTTTCGAATATCTATATCCAGGCAAGCGGTATGCTCTTCCAGCTGAGCGTCGCCTTCTATATCTTGAATGTGGTCCTATTCAGCCTCATTTTCATGATGACAGTCCTTCGATACATATTATATCCGAAATTGTTCGTCATGCTGGCTAGCGACCCAGCCCAAGCAATGTACCTCGGTACATTTCCCATGGGCTTCGCGACCATAATCAGCATGACAGTCAACGTCATGGTTCCTCGGTTTGGAGCGTTCTGGGCGGAGACCGCCTGGGTATTCTGGTGGATTGACGTAGTTATCAGTATGGCTACAGCACTAGTCGTGCCTTGGCTGCTGTAAGTCGACTCCTTTTCATCAGCTAGGCTTGACATACTAAACTAACCCACCGCAGCCAGGTCAGACATCATGGAATTCAGGACCTAGAGAAGATGACAGCCGGTTGGCTCCTACCAATAGTAGCGCCCATCGTCGCAGCAGCTACTGGAAGCGTTGTTGCTTCAATTCTTGACCCAAACCGCGCCCTAGTTACCATCCTAACAAGTTATGCTATACTTGGTACTGGCTTACCGGCCGCGCTTTCTGTCATTGTCATTTACTTTTTGAGAGTGACTACGAAGAAGCTTCCTCCAACAGAGCACATGATTAGCACCTTTTTACCACTTGGCCCCCTGGGTCAAGGCGGATTTGCAGCCCAGAAGCTCGGAGAGCAAGCCCTTCGAGTATTCCCCTTAACCAATACTCTACCTGGCCTAAGTGAAGAAGGTAAGCTATTCGCTGGTGGGGTATTCTACTCAGTTGGTTTCCTGATAGCAATCATGCTTTGGGGCTTTGGTCTTATGTGGCTATTCTTCGCCGTTTTGTCTGTGACAAGGCAGAAGGTACCATTCAGTCAGGGTTGGTGGGCGCTCACTTTCCCCCTGGGCGTCTTTGCTATGTCCACGCTTACCATGGGAATTAATCTGCCGTCCGCGGTATTCCGAACCGTGGGGACGCTCTTTGGGATTATCGTAATGGTAAACTGGTGCTTGGTAGTTCGCATCATGGCTTCCAGATTAGCTGGTGGTCAACACCATACGATTTTCGTGGCTCCTGAAGTAACAGGAGTCCATAACAAGCGGCTGGATCGACCGCTATTGGACAGATATGAGGATGCTTAAAGGACAAAAGCTATCGTGCAACCGGCTATTAAGCCGGAATACCTAGTGCAATAGACCAATTGATTTAATTTTCACGTCTCACCGTATGTGCTATCACTTTCCGATCTTCTCGCCCTTTGTTAGCCGGATGCTGCCTACCCCTGTTAGGTACTTGGGGTCGGTCAGAAGGCAATGTATTTAATGTGACCCGCACACGATCTGCTTTACGATGCATTGCTTCTTGGGCTATCGAATTTGCAGTTGAAATAGGTACATCCTAGCATAAACTAGATCACTTACTCCGAAGCGAGCCCGGGGAAAGGGGGCGGCTTAGTCAGCATACATAGGGGCATAAGCGTGAGGGACTACTGGGTCACAAATCAGAAAAAGGAGAACAGCTACCGAAAGCTTCGTGGTCAATTAGATCGAACTGTATTTCCGATCAATTATGGATCCTTAATAGCTATTGGACAGCAAGACTATCACACTATCGTGGGTAGCCTATATATATCACCCTGTAGAGTCTTTGAACTCCGAAGTGTCTATCTTCCATCACGCAAATGAATGTAAACACATCTGGTATTCATGTGGACTGTGATGCCAACAAAGGCGTAGCCTCCGATTGAGAAGCTTTGCCCGCTTCTGCGTGACTATCCTTGCGTGGCATGCTCAAGAACCTGCCACCGTCAACCTTTTTGACCACCCAGCTATCGTCTTCTAGAGCAGAGATGAAGAATTCTTGATTGTCCTCAAAACTGCGCCCGCCTGTCTCAGGTGAGTAAGCCCAGGTCCACAATCCTGCAATGGCATTAGTCGCTGCGAACACGAGGAAGAGCCAATATCTAAGATTATTGAACACTATATTCCTACAGTTAGCAGCTTACTAATAAAATGCGCGTCATTTTGACAGGATGGGGGCAACGGGATAAGGCGTGAGTACTTATTGGTGTTAATAGGGTAATGGCAAAATTCGCTATTCCCCACGTAATGACTGAAATGCTGCTCCCGAGAGCTCTAGCTCCGTTCGGATATATTTCCGTTGGTATCAACCAGACAGTGGATAACCAGCAGATTCCGAATATAGCAGTGGCCACGAACAGAACTATAGAACCGAAGATTTCGACAGCAAGAACGGGCGCGTCGGCGACATCGAGCGACAATCCACCAGACACCGTGAGCAGAGCAAAACAGAGTGACAGGCCAGCAGAGCCCCAAACCATCAACTTTCGTCGTCCCAGGGTATCAATCGTTATCCAGGCAACAGTCATCATGAGGAAGTAGCTGATATAGTTACCGAGCGTAACGAGCTCCGCGCTACGTATTCCGAATCCAAGTAGTTGGAATATCTGTGGTCCGTATACAGACACGGCACCGTATCCGGTGAGAGCTTGGTTGACCTGTCCCATCACAGTGAGCATAGTGGGATGAAACTGGCTTCTCCGAGGTAGAATCATGTCAATATAGTCAATTCGTTTCTCAGTCTCTTCTGCTTGGGCTTGAAGGAGCTCGTCTAAGGTTTCCTTTGCCTTAGATTCGTCGAACAGGGCTGTCAACGTCTTCATGGCATCATCGGATCTTCTCTTGCTAACGAGCCACCTGGGAGACTCGGGTAGCCGGCTCATACTCAGGATCAGCACAATTGGAAATGCTTGCATGGCGATGATTGGTATCCTCCAGGCCCATTGACTATCCTTGCCGAGAGCGATGGTCACGCCAAGGTTCAGCGAAAAGGCCACTAGAAGTCCGAATATGTTCATCTGAAACTCTTGGGCTAAAGCACGTCCTCTGGATTTATCCCGCGTCAATTCTGCGCTGTAAACGGGAATAGTGGCATCGATGCCACCAACACCGAGGCCAAGGATGACCCGACCAGCCATCATGAATGCGATAGCGGCACCATTCCAAGGACTCGAGCCATTGGGACTGATACCCGCAACGAACATTAGCAAATTGCCCAGCATAGTGGTAGCGAGACAGGCAGAGATAGAAGGCTTGCGGCCCCTCTTATCAGCCCAGTAAGAAGCTAGAACTGCGCCGGCAGCGCAGCCAAGATAGTAGACGGAGACGATGATACCAACAACAGGCGAGTCCCTAGCTATCCCCATGATGCTAAGATACGAATGGTTCGTATTGATCAGACTCATCATGCCCTGGTCATATCCGTATAACGCGATTGCGGTGCTGCTGAAGATGACAATCTCATGCTTCTTAGTAAGAAAGCTAGGCTTCCGGGGAGAAGCTGGATCTTCACCTCGCGCTGGCGGGAAAGGCATCTTGAACGGCGTTGATTCGAATGTGAATATGTGCCGATGCTGCTAAGAAATAGGGGTCATGAACCGTGACCGCCTGGAAGTAGAGAATTCAATGGCGCGCGCATTGACGAGGAAGGAGGCTATAGATTGGCGTCTAAGTCATTAAAGGATGCGTCGCACGTCCTAACTCGAGACAACCGAATTAGTGCTATATTTACAAAGAGGCTTCGTGATGAACTTGGCCTCACAAGCAGTGAATTTGCCGAGACATGAACTCAATAGCAAGCTCCAACGAATCTAGCCGACCTCACGCACAAAGCAGAGGTCAAAGCAAATTAAAGGATGATATAAGTCATGGAGCGGAAACTAAGTACTTACCTACGCAGTACTTGATTTGGAGATGCGGGGTGGTTATTTTAATGTTCTTGCCATAGCGTTGGCAAAAAAGCTGTTATTCAAGGCAATAGGCGGCGGGGTTCATCTACCGCCTAGCCTGCACGTAGACTAAGGTAGGTGCGATGACGTCGGGGTCATGAAACCACTCAGCTGGGTCGAGAGCTAGTCTCATTTCAATGCAAATGCTACGATAGTTATATACTTTAAGCCCTGGAAGACCCGACATTAGGATGTCCACCGTCGGCTATTGGCGAGAACGACTACAAACCAAGAAGACTTGAGATTAGCTCCTCTCATGGCTATATGCGCCGTTGTAAGACAAGACAATGCTGCAGAAGGCCAGCGTGAACTGTCCGGGCTGGCAGGGCTTCACTGAATCTCTCAACTACTCATCTGGGTGTAATCCCGTATGCTCAACTAAATGAGTGTACTTATGAGCAGGTAAGCACCTTGTAGCGATATGCCCATGATGTTACTTAGCTTCGTTGCTATCCAAATCACTACGGGTGGGACTTCAACTCCAGTTCTCATGATCCTCTCTCTCAGTCGCCCTGATTCGGGAAACAGGAAGACCCTTTTCTGACATTACTGAGTGAAACGGACGTGCGATGGTTGGTAGTCGTTGCGATGTCCAATTCTGCTAGGCCTTCAATTTCTGCGTCACTTATACTTATGACCGCGTATAGTCGATCTTATATCGTCTTCCTGGGCGGACTGGCTAGCGAGTGCATTGATTCACCAAACTCAAGGTGCCAATTCAGAGCTCTTTCTATTCACTCTCAAGCAGTTGTGAGAGCTGAAAGATCAAAGTCTATCTGGCCCGAGATAATAAGCCACTATAATGAAGCCTAAGCAAGATCACGTCAGACAGAGGCCGTAGTGCTATGACCCCCACTGCGTTAGTAGAGTCGGACGCGAGACAGGGGGTCGAGAACCGGCATAACATAACTGCCGACAAATCTTGGTATCTCCATAAGCTCCCCCGCCCACACGTCGCCGTCCGAGGCTTACGGTGAGAACACACGAGCACTTTGCCGATCGTGTTCGTAGAAGGTGCGTTCATATATCGCGAGAACTTAGAACGCAGTAACCATGGCGCTCTTCTCGTACTTTGTGGTCGCGCTTGTGAGCGTGCTCGGCGCGTGGCTATACCCCCCTGTGAGGCACTTCGCAACTATGCTGGGGGTCCGACCGTTCGAGAGCTCAGCGAACGTCCACGGAATCGAGACACATTTCATTCCTGACACCGTCGCCTGCGAAGACGTGGAATATCATGCTCCCTCGGGCATGCTGTATACAGCCTGTGCGGGCGACGTCGAAATTGCACGTGGTTGGACTCCTGGGTATGTGCCAATTGAACTCTACAGTAGCGTGAGCCACTCACTTACTCATTTGCCATTTTGAAGCGCCGAGGCACTGGAACGTCCAGATAGGCCGGCCTTCGGTGTTCTTGTGGTTATTGACCCTAAGGTAAGTGCTCATCAGCAGCGCAACATGTCTCACTTAGAGTGCGTAACATTAATCATTACCTGTCTCAGACTCTGAAATCACAGAAGCTGTCCTTGGAGAACTTCGAAGGGCCGTTTGCTATACACGGCATCGGGCTTTACACACCACCATCAAAGCCCGACCTAGTGTATATATATGCCATCAACCATCTGCCTAACCCACGATGGACGCCGGGATCCAAGACCGAGGAAAAGGCCGCGTCGCAGGTTGAGCTCTTCGTGCACATCGTGGGCAGCAAAACAGCCAAGCATCTCCGCTCAATCGTCCACCCCTTGATCAGGACGCCGAACGATCTGCTGGCAATCTCTGAGAACGAGTTTCTAGTGACCAACGACCATTACTACCGCGACGGCTTCATGCGACTGGTCGAGGAGTTTGCCCGCTACCTGCAGAGTTGGACAGATCTCATCCACGTGCGCTTCGACGACAAGAGCGTCGATGCCGTGGTAGCTCTCGATAGTGTCGCCACGAACAACGGCCTGGGCTGGGGCCCCAATCAGCAGGTCATTATCGGCGACGCCGTGGGCGGCAACGTCTATTTCGCCAGCTTGCCCGCGCCGGAGAACAGGACGATGTCCATCTCGCATTCCATTCCCATTGACTGCGTGGTCGACAATGCGAACTACTTCTCGGACCCATATGCCGGCGTCGACGGTAAAGACTACAGCGGATACCTCATGCCCGGACTTTCTGATCCCATAAAGTTCCTCCGTGGTTTCGATGACCCGGCGCACAAGGCACCCATCCCAGGCCAAGTGTGGTACTTGCCAGCAATTGCGGGAACGAATAAGAGCGTCGACGGCACCAAGCTGCGCAAGCTCATCTTCCAGGATGACGGGCACACCATACGATCCGTCACAACCGCCGTTATCGTTGCGATCGATCCCGCCACGAATGGAGGAAAACGTGAGGGCTGGCTGTTCGTCACGAGTGTCATCGGGGCCAGCATGCTGGCCACTAGGATTGATTTTGAGACTGCACTGTCCTAGGGCGAGCCCGAGACGGAGATAACTGTATTCTTACAGAAGTAAGACACCGGGGACCGACACGGTCAATTAGTGTAGGTGTTGGGCTTTGACTGTTTCCTTTCTTGTCATGAGGAACATGAATATCCCATCTATAGTCATACATGGGATAGCCACCTGCTAATCCAGTCTCCTATCAACACAAGGCTACCAAAAGCACATAACTTGACAGTGAAGCGACCGTCGTTACATAATGTAACTGATGTGAACAGTGCGAGGACCGTACCCCGAATGCAATTCATCGCCTCAGCCTCCCTCTCATTAATGTTCCTTTTTGCCTGGCCTAAGCGTACAGATCCTTGATAAACCAGTTGACCTTATAACCACTACATTGCATGGTACCTGTTGCCGATATCGCGCCATTATGCAAGTTCCCAAATCGATTCAGGCTCTCGTCATAGAGATCGAGGATATCCTGATTGGCGAGCGAGAACTTGGCATCGGCTGGTGTCCCTGCGCCCCTAGAGACGGCGAAACCGCAATGATAGAGCAGCATGCTGTGGAGGGCGCCGTCAGCGTCCGTCGAGAAGTCGACCAGCCAGTCGCCAGGGTCCTGGTTGATGCCGACGCACGTGGCCTCGCAGTCGGAAGTTTTCGGAGGCGCTTTGAAGGTATTCGTCGTGTCTGTGTACGTCAATGGCGTACAGTAGCCCACGATTGATTTGTTGCCGTAGCAGTTGTCTTGTCCGTGGGACAAGGGGAGGAGGATAAGATGAGCGAGTAATACGACGAGGATGTTGGGACGATACATGGCGCTGATGATGAGATTGGGTATTGCAGCGTTTGGGCTTGTGTCAGTGAGTCTCGATTGGGTTCGTGTTCTCGTCGAAGGGCGTGCGCCGAGGAGTGTTGGTAAGCCCGGAATATGCCCACCTATGAAGATTCATCATGAAGCTACACATGGGAGTAAGAATAGACCGGCAGGATGAAGCTATTTGTACTCCAGTCCACCCTCGTTTCTCCTGGTCTGACATGATCAAGACTGTCCGCTTGTTGGTCATCTAGTGTGGACTGTTGGCTAACCTAGCAGAGAATAATGCAAGCAACGACCAACGTTGGCTCAGTCACCATTCCCGTTGCCTGCCAATCCAGGTAAGTGAATCCAAGCTGACTGCCTCTCATTGCGTCCATCACACTTATAGCACCGCACTTATACTAGCAAATAAGCATAAAGTCCGTGATACCATCAACAAGTGGACGGAGCCCCTCCAGGCGTGACCATAGTCTGTCTCGGCCATCACCAGATGCCGGCCAATGAGCTTCGCAGCGCGGTGTGTGAAGCGAGCTGTGATTGTGACGCTTGCAGGGGTCTCAAGTACCGTGATATGTGTGGGGCGGTGCCGATCGCCCCTTTCTCACCAACAATTCGCCCGAGTCGATAGGGCGCTGTGGCTTGAAATTCCCCAACTACCTCACCGCCGGTCCCCGCGCTGTAGATTACACCTAGATTACCACCTGCAAGGTGACCGGTCCGATCCGAGGCGCCGAGGGTACATCACGGGACTCTGTCGCGCCAGATGCCCTCTACGAGCAGCGTTGTTGATTAGTTCTCGATTGCGGAGAGTTTCCGACAAATCAGTTGCAAGTTGACAAAATAAAAAAAGGACGAGTTGAGTTCGCAAGCAAAAACCCGAACTAATAGCCATTTTATTGGTACATGTGGTCCGCTCCTAAGACCCGTTGGGTGGAAATCCCCATCGTAAACGCAATATGGCTACATCTGGTATGATAAACATGAATCCCTATCCCTGGTTCCTATGATAACCTCAAAGGTGTCCGGCAAACAAGTCGGTGAGGGCGCAACCATAGACGCTGGTGCATTTTCTTTGAACTATGAGTATTTCCTGCACCCCCTTCATGATGTTATTTCCTATGCGCCTTCTCCTGCTCCCTTTCTAGCTCCTCCTTGACGCAGAGAGCGCAGGGTGGTTCGCGGACTCTCTCAACCTTGTCGCATTTCGGATCGGCGCAGGGTTTGGTAGCTGTATACGGCTTGCAGCCGCAACTGTACGTGATGATAATTCGGCACATGTTGGTTGTGGAAGCTTGATAGGGCGGCTGGCTGGTGGTCTGCAGATTGGGGGTTATTGAGAAAGTGTATGATATGTGTCCAGATGTGATTGACGAGGACCTTGACCGAGAAGGGACCGGCGGAAACCCGATCGCGGTGTTATGTGTAGAAAGATCTCGCAAGAGGATTTCGGTAAGATAGAAGATTGTGGTTTGGATGCGTACGGTCTCGGCGCGCTCAGAAAGAAAAGCGTCGGGGACAGGTCTATTATAGTACTCTTTCCGTCGTAACTCTGTCATTCGCGTCGCGAGGATGCTGCGTGTAGTGAATAGTTTTTTCTTGTTCTGAGTTGTGGATTGTGTAGCACAATGCTGTGCGCGCGCAATCAGCTCGCGAGCGGACAAATCAACAATGGCCAACGCCGTGCTCTGTTGACCAAAGTGCAAGACGAGTCGATAGATGTTGGAATGTTACTGGCAAACAATCGTGTGTCAAACGGGCCTCACGTCGGCCAGCGTGAATAAGCAGATATCGCACGCACGGGACCAATTCCGGATCGAGCTTGCCGACCGTGCTACCTCTGCGGTCTGCCAGCTTCCCCGCCAATGGATGACGGCTTTGGCACTGGCATTCCTGGCGCGTCACAGCCTCGGCCAGTGGATCATGGAAGTAAGTGTTCGGTCCGTCGTGGTCATTTGAGTGGCGGAGTAGATGTCACAACATCGAATGACTCGACCGCGTGCTCCTCGAACGTTTTAAGGTTTATGCCGGCTGGGACGAGTATGATGATTTGGTACCACTTCGAAAAGATGGGAAGGTAACAGCCAAGCAATGCATACCCAAAGAGCGCCTTCCAAAGGAAAATAGATAGGGTGCCGCGTGATCCCGGCCCATGTTTACTACATGTAGGTACAGCTGTACTGGCAAGTACAGGTAGCTTCCTTACAATTTTCCGAGAAGGGGTACATATCCATCTATGATATATAGCATCAACCTGGTGTTCCACAAAAAGTAGGCAAAATTGATAGGTCTTAGCCTCCCAAAGCCTAAAAGTATCGGTGTATTGTAACGCTTTCGTTCTAGCACAAGTAGTTTTGCATCAGACGGTATTCAAAATTGCATTAGCTAGAATGTTTGGACACCGGTGGAATAGACTAATACATGGCAAATACGGATTTTAAGAAATCTTTTAGATATGTATTATAGAGCTCTTTTCTGTGTGGCTATCCATCATCAATAAGGGCACAAAGACAAATATAAAAAAATGTTATAACTTCATAGCCTCTAATTAAATACACAAGCCTCATCTCTTTTTCTCTTCTCCTAGGCATCAATATAGCTATCTTTCAGGCACCCACTAGTCATTCGGTAGGAACGAAAGGCACTTAGCAGGCGACACCTTGGTACACCTTGTAGAACGTATATTAACGGACATCCAACCAACCTAGTTGAAACAGCTTGAATCTGTTGCTCAAAGCTTCTAAAAAATGTTTTTCAAAAGGAGAGGGGGAATTGCTCCACGATTTCCAAAACTAGAAATCTATAATGTTGTGCTTTATTAAGAGGATATGGAATCCTCGCAACTGGTAGGATCTCGTCGGGCCGCGTACATCTCAAGCTTTGTTGGAGGGAGTTTGCAGCGCCACACGCTTGGGTTGATGAACTCTACATTCTCTTATCACAGCCTGGAAAGACCACCTGGCGGGGTAGTAGTAGAACATCATACCCGATTCGGAGCTGACATCCTCTCTCATGTGGAACATAAGCTGTGTAACGTATATGTTCTTGTCATGAACGAAATCTCCACAAGCTGTGAGACAAAGTGCGTTTATGGTTTGATATAAGTATCGATCGTTATTGTATACGGGTTAAGAATGGAGATACTGGGAAACTGTGGCACTAAGATACACAGAACTCTAATGTTTCCATTGAATACCTTGCTCAAAACAGTGTTAATAAGAAGTAACGATGCATCATTCTTATTGTGTCACACGATATAGTACATGTTACTCTAGAGCTCAAGGGTAGCTGCGAAGACTCCATAATGATAGCTGGTCGCTCCATATCCTATGTTCGCTGACGAAAAGATTCAATACATAATTCTCAAGGATTACCCACTTGAGGCTTGTATGTAGCCCACTGACGAGAAAGGTTGACCGTATTGCAACTCTGTCAGGGGTTAGTGTCGCAAGGGGCGAACGGAAGGAACTTGGCAAAGATGCAGCTTAATATATTGTTATAATGGCTCACCTTCGAATGCTGCGGGGCTCATTAATTAATTTTGTTATGCTCTTAGCCTATTCTAGTACCATGTTGTCTTGCCAGCGACCGAACTTCACTCTAGAGGGCGAGCTCCTTGACACACGCCGGCCGCGTGAATCTTATGCGCGCAGCCGTATCAGTTGCTCTAGAAGCATATAATTCCCTAAGTGTCGTCAATCGGCGTGTAACAAATGCAAGAGATAGTATCGTCGCTTGAAATCTAACCATTGTACGATCAAAACCAGGCCCCTTCGCAGAATCCGGTAATGTAGCCGAATTTTTCGCTCTATGCCTGGTCAATCCCAACTTGCTTTCCAGCTGAGGTAGTGTTGCTACTAGTAACTTATTTATATAAATCGGTAGCCATTAGCCTCTTCACTTTGTCATACATATTTCTCGCTAGGTTCGACTAGATGCTTGCTCATCCCTACGCCAAGCAATCTCGAAAACTGCGGCTAAATATGGAGTACCACGAAGGATATTGGTACGGACAAAAGCCCTCCACAGATGCGCACATAGTATACATTCGAACCGGCATATAGGCCGAATGAAGGCGCGTTGGAGGAGAACGAGGGGCTTCGCATTCTCCCGTTCTGCCTTATACAAAACCCCGAGAGGATCTCAACGTTTCGAAACCAAACTGTTCTATGGGACCTCTGGCATTCCAAAACAGCATCCATTAACAGCTCTGCGTATCCCAAAAGCGCACATGATTTCTTCGACAATTCTGGCTTTCGCTGGCTTAGCCGCCCAAGTTGCGGCAGAATGTAGTCGAACAACACTACAGGAGGTCGCCGCGGCGTACGTCCAGGCACAGGCTAGCGGAAAATCAACACTGCTCACCCTGGCCGCCAATACTAGCTATGCCGAGAATGATATACCATTGGATATCACGAAGGGAGTGCTATCCCAGCCCATCGCGCTCGACTTCAACCGCAGCATCTATGACACGACCCAGTGCGCCACGTTTACGGAGCTGACAGCAGCGACATCGCCGCACCCCTATGTCATCTATACACGTATGATGCTTAATGGCGATGGCAGTCGAATTACGAAGATCGAATCAGTCGTCACGGATAACGGTGACTGGGCCTTTAACGCCACTGGCCATCTATACTGGACCAAGCAAGAGAAATGGGACCCCATCCCCGAAGGCCAGAGGGACACCCGCGCCGTCATCCAGGCTGCCGCTGACGCCTATCTCAATCAATGGGGAAACTCGACCTTGCCTGTGCCACTGGGGACTCCCTGTGCACGCCTCGAAGGTGGCTCCTACACCGGGCAGAGCAATCCGTCAGCCAACACTTGCAGGATGGGGGCGTTCCCGCAACCCCTTAATGTCACGAACCGACGATACGTGATTGACGAAGAGTTGGGCGCCGTTGATGTTTTCAATGGGTTCCCGTGGCTCGAGGCGACCAAGCCAGATGGTGCGGTACCGAGCACCAATTTCATTCGCGTTGAGCGTGGGATGATTCGGTATATCCACGAGGTCACCGTGTGTGAGACCCCTCGTTGTGGACGATGATGAGAGCAGAGTTCAGTAATTCTTGCGATTGATTCTAAAAGTTCTCAATTGAATGGAGGTTAAGCTTGTCTCAATTCGCTGAGTCATTTGTGCTCTTCTAACTCAAAGTTATCTTGTCTACTAGCAACCCAGCAGCACCTATAGTCTCTATTATATTCGTCCGGGTGGTGATCTATGTAGGAAATTGTCATTCCCTCTGCTTCATATGCCATTCAGATTTACTGGTTCTGGTAAGCCGTGACGAAAGGAACTAGGAATTCCTCCTGTCGCCAATGAGGGACCTGGGCTCATGCATTGTTCATGGTAGCACGATATACGTTTAGCTCTAGTGGCGTAGCAACAATCGTATCATGCTCGCTGACATGTTGTGCCTTGACTGTCTGGTATGCAGCAACGTTAGCTGCATACCAACCCAACACTAAGACCTTTGAAACCCCGCGATTGGTGTTTCCCCGCGAATCGAGTCTAGGTTTCGAAAACCAACCCACCCGAGCACATAGCTCACACGTAAGAATACTTGGTTCCCCGCATTCCATTGAACTAAGCAGATATCGTATAGTAGTAGATAGCGATCTCAATCTGCAGATCCGGAGCATTTAGATACAGTTGTCGTCCATGCAGCCCTCTCCAAAATGGAGGTGGAGGCACTTTGGGGTTATAACACCTCTGATTATGATCAGGTAGAGAATTATAGGCGAATATAAGACACGGTCATCTGCACCTTTTATAGTATAACATCTCAGTTTCATCAACCCTTTTCCTAAAACCCCAGTATATTTGATGAGTAATAACAACCAAATTGCGGAATTGCAGTTTAATTTCTGGTAATTAACGTATCCAATTCTTATTATGGCTATCCAGACTACGTATACTCTCGCCGTCATTCTATTGATCGCATTGTTTATTCGAGTGAGGAAAATCGGGCAGCGGCCAAAAGGATATCCCCCAGGACCTCCAACCTTGCCATTAATAGGAAATTTACATCTAATGCCCAAGAAAAAGGGTCATCTACAATTTCAGAAATGGGCTGAGAAATATGGCCCCATATACTCACTTATACTGGGTTCACGGACTCTGATTGTGCTCTCATCCGACGAAGCTGTCAAAGACTTGTTGGACAAGAGGAGTGGGATTTACTCATCACGGCCTAATATGTATTTGGGTCAGGATATAGCCAGCGGAGGATTTCGAATGGTGTTAATGGTTAGCCAATTCCTTCACGAGCTTTGCTACAGAGCGGCTGTCTCCTAACTTTGAACATAGGAATATGGTGAAAGCTGGAGAATCGACCGAGGGATTGCTCATAATAGTCTCAACATCAAGGCCTCACGAACATACGTCCCGTACCAAGATCTCGAGAATAAGGCCATGTTACTAGGTTTTCTAGAGCAGCCTGCCCAATTCTTCAGTCATCTCCGCAGATACACGAATTCAATATCGACCCAGATGATTTTTGGATTTAGAACGTTAGATATTCACGATCCGAAGCTCGAACAGCTTATCCATGTAAGTATACCATTATCCATTACTTTTTCTCTACTCATCAGGGAGCAGGGATTCGAGAATTGGAGCGAACTATCAGGAAGTCAGACTGCCGCATTGCTAGATGTATTTCCAATACTCAGGCGCCTTCCAGACATGTTTCTCCCTGCGAAGAGACATGCAAGCAAGTTGCACAAGAAGGAGTACGACCTGTATGTCGGACATTATTTGACTGCGAAGAGGAAATTGAAAGAAGGCAAAGCAAAGGTCAGTTAAACCGTATCACTTACCAATACGCAAATCCTGTCGTTTAACTAATATTTCGGCCTGAAGCCTTGCATCTGTTCAGACATCGTTAGAGCTCAAGATGAATTGAAGTTCTCAGATGGTATAGCTGGCTATCTTAGCGGTAGCCTTCTCGAAGCCGGCTCAGACACATCGGCATCAACCCTTATCGGATTTATACAAGCGTTGCTCATCTTCCCTGATGTGTCGACCATGGCGCAGGCTGAAATTGATAGAGTGTGTGGAGACCGCATGCCGGATCTTAACGACCTCCCAGACCTACCATATATCCGTGGCTGTATCAAGGAAAGCATGCGTTGGATGCCCACAGCCATTCTAGGAATCCCGCATGCCACGACCCGCGATGACGAATATTTGGGCTACCACATTCCGAAAGGGGCTGGCATAGTTCTCAACGTGTGGTGAATATTTGACTGCTATTAGTCGACAGAAGAATGATACTAAACTCTACCTTTGCAGGGCAATACATAATGATCCATCTCGCCATCCAGACCCGCGTCGATTCGATCCTAGTCGATGGTTGCATGATAGCCAAACTTCAGCCGAAGCTGCGAACAATCGAGATGCGTCTAAAAGAGACCAATTCGTCTTTGGTGCTGGGAGACGTCTCTGCCAGGGCATGCACATCGCCGATCGTAATCTGTTCCTGGCTATATCACGACTTCTCTGGGCATTCAACTTTAAAAGACCTATCGATCAACAGACGGGTGAAGAGATTATCCCGGATATGGAGGATCTGACCGAAGGTTTACTTGTATGCCCGAATCCCTTTAATGCTGATATCAAGCCTCGTAATGCGTTCAAGGCCGATGCCATTAGATCGGAGTGGAGCAAGATGACCGAGCTACTTGATGACGAACTGCAGTGGAAAACGGTACCCGAAGGGTTGGTGTGGAGAGATTACGAACCCAGTGAAAGTAAGTAGCGTATTTGATATCGAATAGTCTATTCAGTCACTTGACATACAGAGTGATCACTTTGAGATTAACACACGGTGAGTTGGAACCATATGTCAAGTCAGTGAGTCGAGTTCAGATCAGTCTACCAGGAGCAGACAGTAAACGACCTGCTATAGAGACAGGAGAGCTTGAGAATGCATTACAAGTACAGTTACCTTTGACTTCTTAACCCCACACATGATTTTTTTCCCCAGGGGTTATACATGGTGGGGGGAATTGAGTGTGGTAAGATAGTGCTGATAGATATCAATGCTTGTGACGGCAGGTGCTCGAGTTTTCACCTCATTCATAAATCATTTAGTTGCCCGCCTCAAGAACGGCCATTACCTGAATGAGGTATCTACAGTAAAGAAATCTCCGAACAACTTGGGCTAATAGATCGTTTAGCTTGGGCTTGCGTCATGTTGTCAACCCTGGAACAAAACACATGGATGTAAACCATATGGATGTAAACCATATGGATGTAAACCATATGGATGTAAACCATATGGATGTAAACCAAGTGCCAAGATGCGGAGCGATCCAAGCTCTTCGTGCGAGATCAATAAGAGGTGCGTACTCCTATACTTGACTTGGGTGACCCCGACAACTTGAAATATAGATTAGCAAGTTCCTTGAGATAAACCACTCCCACAGACGAGTGACACTACTGAGGCGTGTGTGCCCAATATGTGATTACTTCAAGAACCCTGCTTCGGCCACAGTGGGTCACGTCGGCTCCGGTGTGGATGTTCATCTAACCGCGATCCCCCTGCTCCAGGGTCGGAACCCTTGACGCCTTTCGCAACTAATCGGCGGACATACTACGTAATTATACCCTACCCACCTAATTTACCACCACCTACCTATCCTAGATAGTATATATTGGGTGGCTGTTTGTTGTTTCTGGAGTGCATGCTCCTATGAGTGCGCAATTACCCCACCAAAACGTGTTGGAATTTGTAAACGCTTGAGCGACAATTGTAGATATCTGATATCGAAGTAAACGGTCAATTCATGTTTCAGCGCTTCGTCGAGTTATCGAACAATTATCTATCAGGGATCAATCAAGCACTGTTTCTATAGTTGAAAGTGTCTACACGTCGGAACACAAATTCTCGAGCGACAGTGGTACGCGGCATGCTTCAGACAGAGGATCCTAGGGAGCTGCGCCACACAACAGGCCTGAGCTACACTAAATCCATGGGCTAATTGACACCTGTGGGTACAAGATATTAGTCTAATTTGCGCATCGGTAATTTGTTGCAGTTGATTGGTGCCGACCCCAACGGAACATGGTGCGCACAGAGTTCGCTTCAGCACTCCAATGCCTGTTTAGAAGCCCCTATTCGGCCCAGCTTACCTTGAGCTTCTACCCCAAAGGAGATTACACGAAGACACAACAAAAGAGACGGCCTGTGCCACGCCTTTCACTCACCTGTCGCTCTGGAATTCTCTTCTGTTGTTTGCTGTCTCTCTGCAAGTCATCAAACTCTAGATAAGCTGTAATTATTGACTATTTTAGCACCAATTGCTGCCGCGCAGGAACTCAGTCATGGCCAACGAAATGTATGTCTTGGCGTCGCCAATTCCTCCATCTAGAGCACCTCCGAGGCAGCGTACTAATATTCTACCTCCCTATACAGCAACGTCGACGTTCTGGTAATCGGTGCAGGTCCTACAGGCCTCGGTGCAGCTAAGCGTCTCCAGCAAGCGGTAACGTCCATACAGCCGACCGCTCGGCCCCCCCGTACTATGGCCTAACACGTGATAACTTGTAGGGCCATGCATCGTGGCTGATTGTAGACTCTAATGAGACTCCTGGCGGTCTTGCTTCTACTGATGTTACCCCTGAAGGATTTGTGAGTCTTCTTCTATTCCACTTGACAGTGAGTTTCAGCTCATGAGTAATGTTATGATTTCCTCTAGCTCTTCGATGTCGGGGGCCACGTCATATTCTCACACTATAAGTACTTTGACGAGTGCCTAAATGAAGCTTTGCCTAAGGAAACAGATTGGTACACTCACCAGGTACGTACTCGCACCTGAGATTCTCTTAGTCTCAACCCCTATCAAGTCACATAGCCATTGACTTGTTGATTGGGAAATAGAGGGTCTCGTACGTTCGCTTCCGAGGCGACTGGGTCCCCTATCCCTTCCAAAACAACATCGCTGTTTTAGAGCCCGAGGAGAAGGCAAAATGTTTGGAAGATTTGCTGGACGCGGCACTTGAGGCTCGTGCTAGGTCTCCGGCCGACAAGCCCAAGAACTTCGACGAGTGGAACCTTAGGAACGTAGGGAAGCATCTCAATGAGATTTTCAGTTAGTGACCTTCTCTCTATTCTCAATCTACTTTGACTACAGCTGCATTGTGCCGCATCTCATACGGCGTAGCAACATCACCATGTTACCGGCTTAGCCATCACACAGATGTTCGCTAACTCGCTGTACCAAAAGTGCGTCCCTACAACTTCAAGGTTTGGGCTGTTCCTACGACTAAGGTACGTATGTTCCTGTTCATAAGAAACGTTAGCATTCAGCTAACCACACTCCCCGGCCTCTAGATGAATGCCACTTGGCTTGGTGAACGTGTTGCTGCGCCCAATGTGAAGCTCCTGACCCGCAATGTCATCCTGAACAAGGTCGCTGGCGGCTGGGGCCCCAACTCCACCTTCCGCTTCCCTGCCAACGGCGGTACCGGTGGTATTTGGATCGCGGTTGCCAAGACGCTGAGCCAGGGCAGCACGCGATTTGGTGCTAACGGCACCGTTACGAAAGTTAATGCGCAATCGAAGAAAGTCCATCTTAAAGATGGTACTATAGTCAAGTACGGATCACTTGTATCTACGATGGCCATCGATCACCTCGCTGAGGCGATGGGAGATACTCAACTCCAGCAAATGTGCAAGCCGCTCTACTATTCATCTACGAATGTGATTGGTGTTGGAATTCGTGGAGAACGCCCGGAGCGCATTGGCGATAAGTGCTGGGTGGGTTTGCTATTCCTGTCCTTAGAGGTTCCCGTAGCTAATGAGGTGATATGGGCAGCTTTATTTCGTTGAGGATGACTGCCCGTTTTACCGGGCCACTATATTCTCCAACTATAGCCCTTTCAATCAGCCTAGCGAAGATGTCAAGCTTCCGACCAAGCAGCTCGCCAATGGCAAGAAGCCTCAGTCATCAGCTGCGCAGTCTGGGCCTTACTGGTCCATCATGCTTGAGGTCTCCGAGTCTTCATACAAGCCCGTCAAGCATGAAACTCTACTCGAGGACTGCATTCAGGGGCTTATTAACACCAGCCTACTAAACCCGGAAGACGAGATTGTCAGCACATACGTTCGCCGCTTCGATCATGGCTATCCTACACCCAGTCTAGAGCGTAATGGTGTCCTGGCTCAAGCTCTGCCTTATCTGCAAGACAAGAATATTCTATCTAGAGGCCGCTTCGGAGCCTGGAAATACGAAGTTGGCAATCAGGATCACAGGTATCTGTCTATTAAGAACCCCAGTCCCGTATGTTGTATACTAACATTTCGCTTCCTAACCAGCTTCATGCAGGGCGTAGAAGCCGTTGACAATATCCTATCTGGTGGTGTTGAGCTAACACTCCACCATCCCGATTTTGTTAACACTCGCCCAAATACAGAGCGTCGCTTAGAAGGCTATGCAAGCGCTCGGAAGTAAGGACTGGTTAAAGGTCGATCCGCATCTGTTCGAAGTTCTGGGAACCGAAAAGCTGATAGATGTTGCGTTCTTGCAACCATACAGTTAGATGGGCATACTCTTCTTTTTCAGAATCCCCTCAATTACTGAGTGGTTTCTTCCCCTTTTTAGATGATTAGAAACGTTCCGTTTTACGCTTATAGGGAGGGCCATTTACTTCTTCAGCATTAGAGTCACGCTAGATAGCGACTAGATAAGACAGTCCAGTCACTTTAAAGAATAAAACTGCTTGTACATGTGAGACCGCTTGCCCCAGAAGCATTGACAGATACTGACCAAGACTTGTGGGTGGCTTAGCATATCGGCCGTACTCAAAGTGTTCATGAATCAATCTTCATTAGCTCTCCATGACCATTGACTCCTGAAAAGACATTAGACTTCGCGTGTGGGTTTTAACAGATGGGAGTGCTTTGCGAAACTGGCTATGCGAGTGAGTTTCCCTAAGCCACCCCTCGGAACTTTTTGAGATACATGATGATCATTCTGATATGAAGTACGATCAGCTCACCAACTGAACGTACAAGAGATTGTCTCTGTCAACCCAGTTTCGGCTCCCCTTGTCATGTACGCCAATGTCTTTCTGTCCGTTGTGCCATCATGTCAAGTATAATCAGCTACTAACAGGGAAGACGTCTAGCATTCGTTGGGAATAGCCCATTGTGTTCATGCTCATGATTCACTGTCGCTGGCTACTCACTGAAGCGAGCTCAGTCATACCTTTCGTCCCGAGCGGCTGACCTTGGTCGTCATCCGATGCCCAAGTTCTTCGCCTACGGAACACAATGAATCCGAGGCCGCCTATAATGAGTAGAGATGCTACAACCGCGCCAACAGCGATGCCTGCAATCTCACCGCCACTGAGCCCACCTCCAGAGTTCGAGCTATCGGCGTCGTCGGGTTGACCAGCTGTTGCGGTACGCGACGGCTCAGGTAGGTCGAAATCGGAATACGTGACGTTGAAGCAAGGGACTTGGACGGAGAAGTCGGCCGGTTCAACAAATGTCTGTGTCGACGGGGAGCCTAATTAGTGACTGTCGAAGATGATGACTACGAGCCTTTTACGTACGATATCAGCACATGCAAAGAACGACTGGTTGCGCCCGCCCAATTCGTTATCCATATGCGACCAATACTCCAATTGGATGGTCGCGTTACTGCCCGCGACGACGTTATCGGAGATGTCGTCTAACTTGTAGCACTGATGGCCACCTTCAACTGCCGCGACGTTGGCCACCTGCTGAGTGAACTGGCTCTGGGCAGTGGGGTCTGCAACCTGTCGTAAGCAGCAAGATCATTTCATTCCGTGTTGCGTCTACTGACTGTTGTCATAAGCAACAGAGAAGGCAACGTTCCAAGCCTCGTCTGCAATAGTAATAGCGACAGATCCTTGAGCTAAGCCAAGTCAGCTATGTAATCCGCTATAAAGGCATGTTATGGGTACTCACACAGCGGAAAGCTAGTTCGGTTGATAGCACCTTCAGGACTGCCGCAAGGACCGAGATTGTCTGTCCCAGCACTCCATGGTCGGTCCTCGGGCCAGAGGAAGGCCACAGGGCCTTGGACGGTGCCTTCGGCGTCCTCTCCATGCCCTTCGTGATCTTCGCCGGCGGCAAAGCGGTTGCCCATACCAGCTAAGAGAGCAATGTATGTGGGCTTCATGATGGTGAGTAGTTGACCAAAATCTACCGTGAAATTATTAGGATTGAATGTTAGGAAGTGGGTGTGCGAGACTAAAGGGACGAAAGTTATAAAAGTGTTAACAGTGAGTATTTCTCGCTTTTTAGGTTTCCGTCCTCACATAACAGCCTTTGGCTTGGACAGTCTAGCCACTGTAAGCTCGCCTAGATGGATACCCCATGTGCCGAGTTGGACCTGCAGCGAAGATACCTAGTCAGTAGCGTTCGCCAAGAACACAAGAAGTATCACGGTCCGTCTTCTTGTAAGCCGTGGTACTTCGTTCACCGGAGATATCCGAGATAGCTAACTCCAGCGTCATTGGCCATTGCTTTACTCGTAGCACTGAGGCTTTTTGCCTGAATACCGCCGAGATGAATGGAATACGCCCGTCCTTGTGACTTGGTTGCGCTCTCGCTTGAAACATTCCCGGCCAATCTTGCCGCAGTTTGGAGGCCTGTTTGGTTGGCGTGGGATGATATTTGTTACGCTATTGCAAGTGGTTGTGACTTTGATTCGTCGTTGGGAAGCGGCAAGATCGTGAAACACCACCAGCATGAACTACCGAGTGGGTATACCAGACTATTTCTCGACGAACTAGTGTGAGTCTCGATGCTGACAGGGGTGCCATTTATCAATCTAATCTAATCAATCAGATCAGCCAAGCAATTCAACAGGCAATCTGGGTGGCGTTGTATGTAATGCCAACCTACAGACTTCAAGGTCGCCAGCTTCCAAGCTACTGACTCCTAATGTAGCAGAACTATTTAAAGCAGGTAATCGTTTACGTACTAAACTAATCATCGAGCTATCGGTTCCGAGTCTTCTAGCGACGCCGTTGATGTCACACCGGCGTGCGATCAATTGTTTGTTGCATCGTCTAGTCCGTATAGGTGAAGCTGCATGATCGTAGTCGCAAAACACCCGAAATGGTTCTTATTCCAGAGTTCGACGAGCAATATCTCGTAAGAGCTCCCCGAGCCATTATATGTCGGGTCAAGGACCTAGATGAGGCAAACGCATGGAGGTATGATAGTCTTGTTTTCGATGGAAGCCTCGTTTTCAGGCTGTTAGGCATCATGACTGTGGATGCTAGGTGTGTACTCTCGTGACAGGCGAATGTGGCTGGAGATATTTCGGGCTTCGATACAAATATGATGGACGCCCACCTCCTATACTACTGCATGATAGAGCCTGCAGATCGCATGCGTTTAACTCAAGCCTAGGTTAGTCAATGTTCTATCGTGTAAGTACTAAGTATGCACTAGCATAATATATTCAAACTGGACGGGGCACAGAAGCGATATGTTCATCATTTCAGTTTGTTTTTCCACATATACTTAGTTGTGTCCTACATAGGAGGGCTTTCAGGCATGCGCTGGATTAGAGCCACTGCTTACGCCTCATGTGCATCGCCCGCCTCATGTCGTCTCACCCCCCGCAGGGCTATTTAAGTCAATTGCGACAGTGAGCCTGGTTTAAGAGTCGGAGTTCCAGCTGAACATGCACGACTGCCCATTCAAGAAGAAAGCCTAGGAGGCGTCCTTTACCATTTTTCCTGCAAGATAACAAGCTGTCATATCAAATCTTCTATTAGTTTTAAAACCTGCTTTGCTCCAACGTTTGTCAGCCATTTTTCTCGGAATATATAAGTAGTCAGTTTGTGTTGCTGCGTAAAAGTACATAATCATCTTCATGACTATCACTGGGGTATATACAAAGAACTTTTTTCCTTGTGAATAGATCTATACTACAGGCCTATAGGCTTCAACGATGAGGGGTTTCATGGCCTATCAATTGCAAGTCAGCCTACAGGCCAGCATATTCTCATCCCGTGGGGGCGAGAAGCAGGCTGCTGCGCCACTGGCTGATTTTCACACGCCAGGAGATTCCCATCGCCGTTTCTTCCTTTAGTATCTCCTTCCAGTTCCCCGCTCATCGTGCATCTCTGTGACTTCCAACCATACTGCATCTTCTGCTCGTGGAGTATCATCTATCGATCTTTATCTGGGTCCGACATGGTGGACCCTCTCTCCATCGCAGGTCTCGTTACCGGCGTGATCTCCCTCGGTCTTCAAGTCGCTGGCGGTCTGTCCGACTATCTCGATGCCGTGAAGGGGCGGACAGAGGAGCTGCGCTCGGCCAAACGACAAGCTACGGAGATGAAAGAGTTATTACTGACGATCAAAGACCTACTACCGCAAGTAGAGAATACCTTTCCGAAGTCTGCGATCATGATCAAGCGCCACGTGAACTCTTGCGACGCTGAGCTGAGCGCACTCCACGCATTGTTGTCTGAGCTATCCCAGCCATCTTCATCTGGCACCGGCATCCGACTAAAGCTTTCCGAGCAGAAGAAGTTAACGTATCCGTTCAATCGATCCCACATAAGTCGCCTTGAGGAGCGGCTAACCAAGGTCAACAACACGCTTCAAACCGCGTTGCAGGTTACAGGACTGTAGGTAACTCGAAGATCGGTACAATTGTCATGAGCGGTATGTCTTATACTTAGAAGGGAGATCTCCATCAATTCAGCTAGCCAGATACGCCAAGTCCATGATCTTGTTATCTCTATCTCTCAGTCACAAATTGTACGAACGCAGAGTACATCGTTAATAGCGACTCGTCGGGATCCCGAGAAAACAGCCAACGGACCAGTAATACCATTAGAAGAAGGTATAGCCCTGCGAAAGATGCTTTAACCTGGCTTACCCTCTTCGTCTTAGTCAATCGAAACTGCAATATCCTTGGCTTCCAAACCAAGTCTCCTATCCAGCTCGATGGAAACACTAGAAAGGTGCAACACTATCCAGGCACCGCGTAGCAAATGGTTCACGGCTTGCTCATGCCCCAAAGTCTCGCAAAACGACATATCAACGCAGTAGCTGGGGATCCTTTTCGTTCTCCTATGGGACCTCGACTACCAGGAGTCATCTACCAGACTGTCCGCTTTCGCAGATTGACGGCGGAACACAGGCTATCAACTTCACCGTGGAATTTACAGGCCTGCGTAAATTGTTCCAGACGGCTTTCGTGTTTTCATTGTTTAATACCCAGGGTGCCGGGGGACGAAGCCTCAGTCCAAATTTCACTTACTACCCCACCGTCGACGAAAGAACTGCTCCTGCTTTTCGTATCTTAAACCTGGCTTATGATATGGTAGGTAGTGATGATCCGAGAGACAAAGCAGCTAAAGCCATAACGTTACGGTGCTGTTTGAATAGCATCTTTACACTCTACAGCCGAAAGAAGGCATCTCCCCTGGACATTGATTCCAATGGACAATCACTAATACATAAAGCAGTTAATATTGCCATCAAGGTGAGTGCATGTGACAAGAGAGTTCGATAAACCCTAATGTTTCTTATAGGCAAAATGGCCTTTTGGGAATGACTTCATCACTAATGTGCTATTTCCAATCATGACGAACTTGATTGCCTGTGGAGTGCCGGTAGCCATATATGACCGTAGGGGACGGTAAGTAATTCACAAAGGAGATGTTACTTGGGTCGTAAAAGTCTCATACGGTGATATAGGACTCCTTCTGTTTGTGCGTTACAGACGATCGATAGAGATGCAAATGAGGACCTCGCAAGACTTCTCCTCCCTGTGGAGTCAGATATACTATTAGTAGAGGGATGCCGTGGATTCACTTATTACAGGTCGCCCCTCGCCTCGTTGTTGCGTGATTCGAAGCTGGCTGAAGGTCGGACCAATTCCTTCTCAGCTCTTTGGCTCTATTGCATCGCTGACGAATCAAGTAGCTAGTGGATGCGGTCCGTTGAGCCTTGCAGCCAGAGCTGGCGATGATAGACTTGTGCAGGACCTCTTAAAGCGATACCCTCAGTCACTTGAGGAAATAAACCAATTCAGACAGAGCCCTCTACATTTGGCAATCAAACATCCACCGTGCCTCCGTCTGCTACTAGAGGCAGGGGGTGTGCCAATGCTTGAGGGAGCTGATTATTACGACGCCACACCTCTCCAGTACGCATGCCTCTTGGACTGCAGACTGTCAATCACGATTCTATTGGCCTCTGGCAGTCGTATATTAGCAGAATACCTAGAGATAGTTAACGAGTCCGTGGTCGACGAGGTACTGGCTGCACTGAAGCAGCGCAGAGAGGAGCTGAAAGTGCTCGCATTGCAGAACCTGACCACAACAGAAGCTCAGTCTTTGGGGCTCCATGAAAACAAAGTCTTAGATGGCAACGCCTTCGAAGTGCAAAAGCTACTATTGGAGAGGGGCGTGGACGTACCTTCACGCCTGTACGTGGGCGACGACCGAGACTCGCATGGGCCCGTCTACTCGATATTACACTACCCTAATCTCACCATAACAATGTGGGATAAGCTATGGGCCCTTGGCTTTAGAGATGTTGACACATGTAGCAGACTTTGGCAGGTACGTCTGCTCGCTCATCCGTACGATGTAGAGGCCGTGTGGTGGCTCATCGAGCACGGTGCCGACTACTGGACGCTATTTAGCGAAAGTAGCGACCGCACCGAGGCAATTGCTGCTACACCAGCGCACTTCCTCGCGAATCACTTCGGAAGAATAAGACTATGTAAGAAATGCATATATGCCGAGGCAGACAGCAAGACGCGACGATGGATCCTCGAGAAGCTGATGCAGGTCCGGGTTAGCGACACATGCACCTGCCCTTGTTCTGTGGGAGGCTGCACTCCATTGACAGCTTTTATCGGCGGTTGCCTGTGGGATGAAATCCCGTTCCATGCACAGCAAGGGCTTGGGAGGGAGTGGGTGAGCTTTGTCCAAACCTTCTTTACTAATCTCAACGAAAAGGATCGCATCGCAGCCGTCAGGCGCATGACCTTTGATGCCTTGGGGTTAAAACATACCTGCTGTGATTTTAATGTACTACCATGCTTCTACAAGCCGTCACTTCATACGCCTGAAGAGGCCGAGGAGATCAATTCGGAGCAAACCGCCTTGCTAACTTTATTCACCAACCTTTTAATCGAGCTAGACGGGATTGCACACGGGGATCGAGGCGGGGTACCTCTCATAGTCCACGATCCTGAAGACTTCTGGATGAATCGCTGGCTTCCTCGGATAACGGAGACACTCGACAGCTTGGATGGTGATGATCTGACCGAAGAGGAGACGTCGGCGGCCGAAGCTATTGGTGTGGTATGGGGTCCTCGACCCGCTGAGGTGATACGAGAAGAGTCAAATGACCTGTGACGGTACTCGCCAGAGTGGACGATGAAGGGGCTAGAAAAAATCATGAGCGAGTGAGGAGAGCAGGGCTTCCAGCGTCCCTAGAAGAGTTTCATGCTATGATAATAATAATCGAGAATAGGATTGAAATACATTATTAACACATCACGAGCCAACAATAAGCCACTGCGCGTGCGCCGATAGAGCAAGAGGGTATTGATATATTGATACTATCCTACAGCAGCATGGGCTACGGTACGGTAGTGGAGAGGTATCACTTATATGAGCCTCACACATACACTAGCATCAGCTCGGAGCAATGCTCGGAACTCCTGCTCATAAACAACGAGCAATAGCATACATGATGATAATGAACAAGGGCCTTGATCCCAAGCTACGTGCTCGCACTTCGTTGCTCCGAATGGAGTACCTAGCTGCGAGAACCACGGTAAAAAAAAAAAAAAAAAGAAATCCTGTAACGTGGTCTGAGCTACCAATGGAGAGATTTCAAGATGCGTGAACAGCTTCGCTTTCAAGATATGCGCGATAGGCTCTGTATAGGGTAAGGCCTTACGCAAAGGGGTACACTTACATCGATGGCTGGAATCTCATTGAGGCTCAGGCAGACTTGCAAATAGCTACTGACTCCATATGCCGGATATAACACGGACGCCATCTACGCCGTGATATCCAAACTTGCTTGCCGAGACCGTGCATTAGGTACTCGTAGCCGCTTTCGATGAGATAGCGCTGGGCTTTCCTGACGGCAATGACTGTGAAAGTCGCCAACTATTTGATTTCGAAGTGAGAGACAGTAAGATGCACTTCTAGATCGCTTTACCCCTGCGAGAGGAAATTCCATAGGACTGAAGCTACACTGAGTTATCATAAGAGCGGTTTTGCCGTCGATACCGAACACAAGTCCTCGAGAGCATGATGACGGCATCAACAATGTGATGCAAGCGACTTCTGCCAAAGAATTTGTCACTATTGAGGAAGTTTTCCATCACGATAGTTGCGCGACGCTTCTAACATATAATTGTTCTGATTCTTCTTGTTCAATGTCGTATTCGGAGGCTCGCGAACGATCAACTTGAATGCATCACATTGTGAAGTTGTAAGCCAGGTGCTGGCACTCGAATACGAAGGAGAGTACTAGCCACAAGAGACAAGCCACGATAAGATGGAAGTGGCTGACGGTAAAGCGCATCGCGTTCGTATTCGGATTTCCAGCCACTAGGTAGGTACCTATGTAGGTATCTTGAGTGTAAACAACGGCATGTGATTGGAGGGTAGATTAGACTAGCCCAGAGACGGTTAGATTCCCGTGCTGCCAGTGCTAAAACTTCCAGGTTTCCCCTGAAGGGGAGCTACCTAGTACCTATTAGTCCCAGGGTCTAGCCAAGCCAAGCATATTTGATTGCCGATAACCAAAAGTCGATTACTTAAAATGTTGGCCGCATCCCCTTTTGATCTCGGATTCTGGACGGTACAACAAGCCTCGCTCTCTCGATCACAGACTTCTTTGACGGTCTTTTAAGATTTGTTGCGCTGCTTTCGTGTTCTATCCTATCAATTGGCCCCCTAAGAGTTCTAATATAATATCTGTTATTTGGTACTCTTCAACTTGCTACCACCGCCATTTCAACACCATGGCCACCAAGACCGGTCTCGAGAAGCAGGACAGGGCCCGCGATGCTGCCTTTAATGCGGCCATGCACGGCAACTCTGCCATGGCCGCGGGTGGTGTGCGTGCCATGTTCGCCAAGGGCCGTGATGCGAAGCAGGCTGCCGTCGACGAGTATTTCAAGCACTGGGACAACAAGTCCGCCGAAGCTGAGACCGAGGAAATCCGTGCTGTATGTGGCGAATTAGAGTCGTTGTCCTCTTGTCGAAATGCTAATACCACCTGACAGGCGCGAAACGCCGAGTACGCTACGTTAACGAGACAGTATGTTATACCTATAAATTGTTGTGCCTTCTACGGATTCCAGCGGCTAATATGATGGCGACCAGATACTACAACCTCGCCACTGATCTGTACGAGTACGGCTGGGGCCAGTCCTTCCACTTCTGCCGATACTCGATCGGAGAGAGCTTCTACCAGGCCATCGCCCGACATGAGCATTACCTGGCACACCAGATCGGCATCAAGGAGGGCATGAAGGTGCTCGATGTCGGCTGTGGTGTTGGCGGACCCGCGCGCGAGATTGCCAAATTCACCGGCGCTCACATCACTGGTCTCAACAACAACGACTATCAGATCCAGCGAGCCACCCACTACGCCAAGAAAGAGGGTCTCTCCAACCAGCTGGCCTTCGTCAAGGGAGATTTCATGGTAGGTCATGAATCTTAATTCACATTACTTAGTCAATAGTTGACTAATGCTATATCTTTTTGCAGCAAATGGACTTCCCCGATAACAGCTTCGATGCCGTCTACGCCATCGAGGCCACTGTGCACGCTCCTAAGCTGGCCGGTGTATACAGCGAAATCTTCCGAGTGTTGAAGCCCGGCGGTGTGTTTGGCGTGTACGAGTGGTTGATGACGGACGACTATGACAATGACAACTTAGAACACCGCAAGATTCGTCTCGGCATCGAGCAAGGCGACGGTATCGCGAACATGGTCAAGATCTCGGAGGGACTGGAGGCCATGAAAATTGCCGGCTTCGACCTGCTCCACCACGAAGATCTGGCCGACCGCCCCGACCCCATCCCGTGGTACTGGCCCCTCGCCGGCCGATGGAAGTACATGCAGTCGGTATTCGACAGCTTCACGATTGCGCGCATGACGTGGTGGGGTCGCTTCCTAGCGCACAACTTCGCCGGTCTCCTGGAGACGGTCAAGCTTGCGCCTGCCGGTACCAAGAAGACGGCGGAAAGCCTCGGCGAAGCGGCCGATTGCCTCGTTGCCGGTGCCGAGCAGCACCTCTTCACACCAATGTACCTGATGGTCGGAAAGAAGCCCGAGCAATGAAACAATGAGTGATGATGATAACGACAGAAAAGCTAGAAAAGGGCGGAGGGGGGTGGTTATAGAGCATTAAAAGATCTCTTCGTCAGCGTGGTGGGGCATAGCCACAGCATCGATATACCCTTTTTAATACCTAATGATCAAGAAGCGACATGCGAGGGGGGAGCAGAGCCACGCGCGCGGCGAGACGGCTGGTTATAAAGAGGTCTGACCTGAGTGGCGCCGCTACAGCGTTTTGGATCCTCGCTGTATTAGCAAAAATACCTAGAAGAGCAGTTGTATAACGCTGTATGTAATAGAAGCTTCAACCTGCGTCGAGAAACAACGTAAGGATATACAGAGACAGGTATAATACATGTTCGAGCTACATAGATCAGCGATGTTTAGCAGCTATGAGAAATAATATCGTTTATTTTTGTGCAAATGCAATCCAAGTTTGATATCTACTGGGCCTCAAGTAACTCGAGCTAAGTGTGTCTGGTTGCTTACATGCCGCCGGTAAGCTTACTCAATCAATCAATATCAATTCTCTTCGGAGTGTCCCCAACGGAGCTAGCGGGTCTCTGGGCCGGTGTCGTCGCCAGCAACTCTGTCCTATGCCTACCTACGCAGTGAAGGTTTCAATGGCGGCTGTTTATTAATGGCGGAATTAGCGCAACGCAACGACTAGTCTGATATTCTCACCACAATTTCTTACAAAATCTACCAGGCAATGTTGAAAAACAAAATCATGTATAAGGTAGAGCCCATGTAGTGGTCTTTACGGCGATGTTAATCTGGGTTCCGATGTAGGAAGCAGCCGGCTTAAGAAGGACCCTCGATGCAGGGAAGTTGATAGGGGATTCGGTGGTTCTTGTGCTGGAAATGGAAGACACTAATACACAAAAGGATTAGCTTGCCAAGGCCAAGCTCAACAACCTTCAAGGAAAAGGGTTGGGGCGTATCTATTAGCGGGTTAGGTATAGTGCTTAGATACCCCCAATGGATGCTGTATCTAATTGCCCGAAGCCGCTGATAGAGGCTTCCTACAGCAGACTACCCTGGTTCAGCAGGTAGATACTAGGTAAGCAAGCAGTCCATCCCGGAAAAAAAAATCACTCTCGGGCCTCGACCCTTGAGCCGACACTTTTTTTCGCTCGCATCCCATCTCTTCCCCCGACGACCTACCAGCAGCCAACCCTCTTGACGCCCGCCTCCCCCTGTCATCCCGTCGACGGACCGGACCTCCATTTTTCCTTCTTTTTTTCTTCTTCTCATATTCAATTGGTATCATTCTTACTCTTCCTCTCGTGTCCGCCAGTCCCGTCCCATCCGCCTGCCGTCTCCCGTCCTCATCAACCCACCCACCACAATGTCGCGATACCTTCGTCCGGCCACGAGGTTAGCCGCCTCGGCCCGCCTCGCGACCGCCGCTCCACGCACCGTCCTCCCCCGATTCGCCTCGCCCGCATCCCTCGCCGCGTCGCAGCAGCAGCGGAGAACGTTCGCCGATGTCAAGGGCGCCAAGGACTACACGGTCCGCGAGGCCCTCAACGAGGCCATGGCCGAGGAGCTGGAGCAGAACGAGAAGGTCTTCATCCTCGGCGAGGAGGTCGCCCAGTACAACGGCGCCTACAAGGTCACCAAGGGCCTGCTGGACCGGTTCGGCGACAAGAGGGTCATCGACACGCCCATCACCGAGAGCGGTTTCTGCGGTCTCGCTGTCGGTGCTGCCCTGAGTGGCTTGGCTCCTATCGTGAGTGATTGATCGATTTCCCCTTCTTACATATGCAATCTTATATATACATCTATACCCGTCAATGTAGATACACATATATACAATATGCAGGCATATGTGTCTTATCATCATGTATACCATGCGTATATACAATTTACAGAGAGAGAGAGACATGGTACGGCAATTGGCTAACTATGATCCGCAGTGCGAGTTCATGACCTTCAACTTCGCCATGCAGGCCATCGATCAGATCGTCAACAGTGCCGCCAAAACCCTCTACATGTCCGGCGGTATCCAACCCTGCAACATCACCTTCCGCGGTCCCAACGGCTTCGCTGCCGGTGTCGGCGCCCAGCACTCGCAAGACTACAGTGCCTGGTACGGCTCTATCCCCGGTCTCAAGGTCGTTTCCCCCTGGTCTGCGGAGGATGCGAAGGGTCTGCTCAAGGCCGCCATTCGCGATCCCAACCCCGTCGTCTTCCTCGAGAACGAGCTGATGTATGGTGTCTCTTTCCCCATGTCCGAGGCCGCTCAGAAGGACGACTTCGTCATCCCCTTCGGCAAGGCCAAGATTGAGCGCCAGGGTAAGGATCTGACCCTGGTGTCCCTATCCCGCACCGTCGGTCAGTGCATGGTCGCCGCCGAGGCCCTGAAGAAGAAGTACGGCGTTGAGGCCGAGGTCATCAACCTGCGCTCCATCAAGCCCCTCGACGTTGAGTCTATCATCAAGTCCGTTAAGAAGACCGGCCGCCTCATCTCGGTCGAGTCCGGCTTCCCCTTTGCTGGTATGGGTGCCGAGATTCTCGCTACGACCATGGAATACGGTTTCGACTACCTCGATGCCCCCGCCCAGCGCATCACCGGTGCTGAAGTCCCCACCCCCTATGCCCAGGGTCTCGAGCAAATGAGTTTCCCCACCGAGCAGCTTATCGAGAATTATGCCGCCAAGCTTCTCCGCGTATAAGAAGAGAAGGAGACGGACTATCACGACGGCGACGGAGAGCTGAAGGAGGGGCGGAAGATAAACTGTGCAAAATACGAGATACAACATGATTCAGCCCAAACAGGCATCGTTGGTTATAGAATGTGTATGCGGCGTTAGATCCCACGCATGTACTATATTAATTCATTCATATGGGTTTGGGAAGCAGGAGTATTGTGTACTCTCCGAAATTACTCATGACACGATTCCGGCGGCTTGTATTGACCAGTTGCGGGAAGTTTCATTACCGAATAAATACCATTAAATGACACGTCCAATTGTTCCTCATCCTTTCGTTGCCCCTCAACCAAGTCATAAGGTGCTTGGCAGTATTTTCCGAGCAAAATCGAAGTTCAAGCGTTAGCCCTCTTCGCATCAGCTGCTTTACATACGACTACAGCAGACATCAGCAAATGCAGATGGTGATAACTGGTTAATAGGCAGGTAGATTATTCGCGAACCAGGAGCTTGATATACATGGTGTATGCAAAGGGGTTTATATCACTTAGCTAACTAAGTTGGGATCGGATGCTTCCTAGTAGCTGGGTGTAAATGTCCCGCTACATAGACAGAGTGGTGATCCTCATAGTCTACTATTTCCCTCTTTAGTTTGTCTTACGTTACGTCTACCAACTTATTCGTCAACTGTATATTCACAGGTGAGGCTCTGCTATGCTCTGCCTTGGACTACGCCATTAGGCAGATAGCAATTTCCAAGGACATGCATATCGATGGCGATCATACTGAGTTCATTGTTGGCGGTCGGTCAATTTGTAGTGTGAATGTATCGCCGCCAGATCGAAGGGGTTCTCCGGTCCGGAGGTCTGACGAATATTGTTGATTCCCCTCACGTACTTCATACCTCATCAGGTATAGGAGAAGCGAAAGTATATGATATAGAGATTTGTGATATCTCTCAGGGTTTTCGGTCTTCGCTTACCTATCACAGCTTGCTGTGGTGACACACTCATAGCCATGAGATTCAGAAGGAAGGCTACTAGTTGAACCTTAGTTTATCCTCCCTCTACTTGCGAAGGTTTCTTGAGGCGACGTGGCATATTATTTATCCTAGAATCCTCGATCACGATACCAGTTTCGCCTAGGGACCAAGTTGAGGTCGTTCTGCATCGAGGACACTTTTTGTATACTTCCTAGCTATCATTCACTAATAGGTATACGTTTTGAGCTGAGAATCGAGTTATTATAAGCGTGTCATGTAAACGATACTGCCATCGAGCTAGACTCGCGGCCATTCGACAAACGCCTTATCTCATAAATATACACAGACGTCAAACTATACTCAAAACTTATTTTTCCTTAGATTATGTGTCGATGTACGTAAGATAGCATGTGAGCAAAGGTTAAGAATTCATAACACGTCATCCTATTAACGGTCGACCACTTGTAATTATACTCTTTTGACTTCAAACACCTTCAACTTCGCCATTCGAACCCCGACCCCCTATTCGCCTGAAATACTCGCTCTCATATCCATCCTACAGCTATTATACTACCAATATCTAATATGACAGGAACCGAAACCCTGAAACGCATTCTACGTCGTCTGCCCTGCAAATTAGGAGGCAAAGAGGAGGAGAAATCCCGCTTGCTCGATGCGGAATCTACGCAACACGCATCGCAGAATGAATGGGGGTACACCGAAGTGGAAGATACAACGGGGAACGAGTCAACAATTCCCGAGGACCGCAAAGAGGATCCTAGCTCCGCTAGTCGTCCGGCGAGCGAATTTCCGAGGTCGAGCTGGATCAAGGCCATCGTTGAGAAAGTTAAGCCGGATACAGAGCACAAGCATACGCTTCAAAAGAGAAGGCATAAGGGTGTCATGACGAGAGGGTTACGGACCAGATGACTGATAGGCCTAGAGTCGTCGGCTCGCCCTAGCGTATAATCTGGTTGAAAGATTTATTCATCGCATAGGGATATATGCTGAGGTCAACCGACAAGTCCAAGTCAGTACAGGCTTGTAGCCCGGAGATGGCAGCATGAAGGGAGGCCAGGCGCAATATACGAGGAAATTGACAGTCTTGAAAGTGATCAAGAGGAGTCGCGCTGAGCCGAAACACTATCAACTGTCGGGTTTCGTCACAGCGCAGCAGGAAATGTGCCAGCGATATGACCGGGACGCCTCGTGCAGTCGGGCTCGATGCGTACCACAAGGGCTTAGTTCAGGGATATGAGATATACTCGATGTAATAATAATATTCTATCATTTAGTAGTCCCTCGAATATCAAGGAGACTCTCTGTTCTAAACCTTCTGGGGGAGGACCTTCCCCCTTTACTTTCGCCCTTGCTCCATGTCTCAGCTTTAGCAGATATCCGAAACCTGTGTAGAATACCTTCATACATATGCTACAACGATATAGTTATGAAAGTCCATTCCTGCGGGTAGCGGGGTCGATTACAGCATATCGGGTGCAACGGGACCTCACGCAGGCTTCCGTACAATAATATACTCATGAATCGACACGGTGCTGCGTCCTTCCGACTCTGGAGACTGAGCAGAAAGTACAGCAACTAGGTACAAACTGCAGAACGTCTTTCGGTCGTAGAGGTGAGATACGCTTTATGAAGATCAGGAGAGATGATGCTGTCGTATTTGTGAGGTTGAAATCTTACAATCCGTAAATCAAGTATGATTGGAAGCGACTCATATTGTACATGACCTCGCTGTGGTATCAGATATTATCTACTAGTTATTGTGAAATGCCTCACAAGGCTTATAACGCGACAGCTGTCCAATAAAAACACTATTATCCAATTTTCCATTTCATGCTTGGTCAGCTGTAGCATGCCCGGGTCTATGGCAGACCACCAACCCCAGGACACTCTCTAATGCCGTATAGGACGAATAACGAGAACATGTTGTCCATCTCAAGACCTACGCGCCAGCTACCCAATCTCATAATAGCCCCCATTGATTTAGCCATGCATCTATCCATTGCTTGTTGACCGGTCCTACCTCGCGCAGTGTTTTACTAGCTTGAGCGGCCCTCCACGTCATCATCCGCCTAGGGGCACTACCCCTACCAGCGGTGCGATAGAAATCGACGAGTTTGATAGCTGGGTTTTTGTCAACATCTTCTAATAATTCATTAGAACTCTCAAGCTTGTGCAACCATTCCTCGAATGGGACTGGCTGGAGTTTCAACCTGTCGACTACCCAAGGCACAACGTTGCTCCATGATATTGCATGCGGGTTAGCGACATGGTATACGGGTAGCGTACCCTTGTTTGAAGCTTCTAATGTAGAGGTAGCCGACTCAAGGATATCCACTAGGATACGCGCGACCTTATCCACGGGTAACCAATCGACATGATCGCGGGAGGGGAACGACTTTGGGAAGCATCCGAGGTACGCAGATGAATTGATGAGCTGAGAGCGTTAGCAATATACGAATCAAAAGGCTGAGACGCGCATATCATAACTACTTACCGCCGGGATATACTCATGTCGATTCCACATACCCTGCTTCCTCTCCACAGGCCCAGCCACAATACCAACCCTACAAACCGCAGCCCTCAGCCCCGAGCTAGCAGCGGCTTCGCCAAGCAAACATTCCGAGACAAGCTTAGCCTGTCCATATCCCATAGCGGCACAGCCTAAATCCGAGACAGCATCCTCAGGTACAGGACCAGGCTCATCCCAAGCCCCAACAGCCGACACGCTCGACACGAAAAGCAGCACAGCGTTCCTTGCTGATCCCAAGCAAAGATCAGCAAGATTACGCACGCCGCGGACTACAGGGTCAAAAGACGTGACGCGCCAGTTGAAGTTCACAGGCCACTGATTATGAATCACATGCGTGACATCATCCACAAGAGTCTGATACTCGCCCGGCGAGAGCCCAAGGAACGGCGCCGAGAGATCCGCCCGAAGAAACGAGACACGCCGCTCGTCCCACGAGGGAAACATACCGCGCGCTCGCGCCGCGTTCTCTTGTTTACTCTTCGCGTCTTCTGCGCGATTGAGGCATATAATCCTCTGCACGCGCAGCGCATGGTAAAGCGTGTCGAGGAGATACGAGCCAAGCGACCCGGTGCTGCCGGTGAGCAGCACAGTCATAGGCTCGTCGATCTCGACGCGCGGCGGGAGGTCCGCGACGCAGGACTCGAGGAGAGCGCGCATGTCCTCGAAGTCGGTAGTCGCGGAGGTCTCCGTGGGCGCCGTGTCAGCGGACTCGGGGTCCGAGTCGGAAGACGCCGAGCTGGGTCTTCGTCTGATCATAAGAAGTCCTGCAAGCGAGTCGAGGGTGTGGTGCTGGTAGATGTCTGTGGTCGAGACCCCGGGGATCTCGCGTGCTAGTTTCATCACTTGGAGGGAGTCGATGCCGGCTCGGAAGAAGTCGTCTGCTGGGGCGAGGTCGACCGGGGCTATGTCTGCCAGTAGCCCACGCAGCCATGCTACGGTCTCGTCGTGACTAGCGGATTCTAGCTCAAGCGGAGGGGCGGCAGCATTGTCGCTATCTTCGATGGTTTTATAGGCGGCCTCTATATTATCTTCGTAGATCTGGTACGTGCGTCGTCTCTGGATCTTGCCTTGGCCAAGGTACTGGATCGGTCTATCCGGATCAGCGAAGATAATATGATGGCGATCCAGCTGTGCGTGGCCCGGAGCATGTCTGTTCGCGGCCTCGATGAACGGAGCCAGAGTTCGGAGCAGCTCCTCGCGCTCGTGCGGATTAGCAGGGGGCGCGACGCCTTGCAATTCAACGAGTGCCATGGGTTGAAACCGTCTCTGCCCAACGACCATGGCGCCGCGCACACAAGGACAACTCGCGAGTGCGGTCTCCATCAGCGGCGGCGTGATCTTCTCACCGTTACTGAGGACGATGACATCGTCTTTGCGCCCGCGATAGCGCCATAGGAACGGCTTAGTAGGATGACGATCGTATAAGTCATTCATTGACCATTCCTGAAGCTCAGGAAAGGCGTAGAAGACGCCTTGAAAGGGCTCGAGATCGGGCCCCCCGCGCACGATGAACAGCTCGTGCAGACCTGAGTCGTTGTCAGGGTCGGGCCTGAGCTCGATGCCCGAGTGTGTAGGGTGCCAGTAGAAATACTCCCAGTCTTCGGGCGCGGGGGCCAGACGGGGGAGATTTGCCGTCTCGGTCGCGCCTAGGTTCCCTATGACGCGCGAGTATTTTGTGATTATGTCTCCAGCTTTCTGGGACAGTGGTGCTATTGGCAGAGACAATTTGTCAGTCAGTTATGCATACCCATATACTCACTCTTCTTCATACGTGTGAAAAGACAGAGAATAGGAGACAGTGGAGTTAGTTATTCATTGTCAATGTGACTTACCTCCACTTGCGACAACGTAATGCATCCTTTTCAGGCCTTCGAGCCACTCTTCCCTACTACTGAGTTCTTCGTAAATGGACGGCGCCCCCATCGTGGCGTTCACCCCCGAGAATTGGTGCATCTGAGCTACGTAGGCAGCGTTCGGGGGCACATGGGGGTCGCCGTAGACGAGCGTCACACCAAGGCAAAGTGCCCAGGTGATAGCCGCATTGATACCGCTAGTATGGAACAACGGCATGGACGTATACGCCCGGGTAGCTTGCTGATATATATCCGTTGTCGGCACATGGCCGTCGACGGGCGGTACGAGGCGCCATGCCTCGTACGTGGTCAGCATGCCGTTCTTCCACACGATTGGCTTCGGTAACCCAGTTGAGCCGGTGGTGTGAAGAACTAGACACGGGTCGTGGCGTGCATCCTCGAAAGTCTTGGTATAGGGGTAGATTTCGGCAGGGGCAGAGTCCAGAAGCTCATTTAAAGTCGGCACTGTCAGCATCCGCATCGGTCTCCTCTCTAGAATAGGTTGAACATCCGTGTGAGAGTCCTTCGCCGAAAGAAAAATCTGGCAGTCAGTCTTCTCAAGCACGTTGAGGTGCCCGTCTAGGTTATTCCGTGGCGACGTGAATAGCATCTAATTACACAATAGTGAGAAAAGATTCTGTTAGACCGGGAGGCAAAACTCATATACCTTGTAGCTGACCTTAATAGCGGCGAACATGAATATAAGATAACGAATATCATCTGGTGATAGTGTTAAATGGAGTAGAAACTCGTATTATTATTGTAATGCTTGCTTACTTGAGCCGACGTACGCCACGGTTTCGAAATTCGACGGCTTGCCAAGGCTTTTTACTAACCACCAGGCCGTCCGGTTGATGGCATTTGCGAAGCATGTTGCTGATACGTCTGTAAGTCCATCCCTTGGGTGTTCGGTCTTAGAAAATGAGAATAGAGGATGCTCGGGGACGACTTCCGCGAGTTCATCGGGTATGAGATGAATTAGACGCTGCGTTGACGCATGTTCTCGGCGAAATACAGGGTGAACATCAACCCGGGTAGACTGAAGTCGGGACATGTTAGCAGGCAGTCGAAGTGAAGTATGTGGGTATAAAAATTAAAAGTTACGGATTGAGTAGATTGCAAGCTGTAGTTGTGATAGTGAAGTGCCAAAAGACAAGTTGACGATTTTACTCTTGGGCAGATGACAATAGTGCCTTTCAGACACACCCTCGTCTTATAATACCGTTACGGTGACGTCTAAGTACGGGTTTTGCCATCCCGACGAGATGTAATGATCCAATTAATAGTGAATCAGAAGCTTATCTTCCACGTTTCACGGATGATATTAGTTAATGATCAACAGATTACTGACACTACTCTAGGCCAACCTTGACTGCCAGAAATCCTAGACTAGACACAGGGCCTTAATGAGCACGTTCAGTCAGGCAAGTACATACACGAAGCAATTCGAAGAGCAGATACCTAAATTCTCAAGCGAGGTTGAATCAATTGGCAACCACGTCTAAGATCAGCAACCGTCGGTCCGCGAGTTCCACACCTTAGGGGCCGGCGACGATCCGCGCTCGGTGTGCGAACTACCAATAGGGCTGGAAGAGGGTCCGGACCGATCCGCGCCCTTTACGTGACGGATCTGCCATGATCGGTGGGGGTGGGAATAGCAAGATCACTAATGCCTTCATTATTAATACATGTGCGGATGTATTTATGTGGCTCCGGGCGAAACCCGGGCGTAGGTCACAATTGGCTACGCTTATAAGTATGGGATGGCTATTCCGACAGCTCCCGCATACGCTAAGAGTAACATCACATCTACGCAGCCAGTCAACAACAATCTACAAGTATGAAAACACCACAGGGAGACCCAAAAGACCACCCCATTACCGAGTTTGAACAAGGGCTCCAGGGGACTTGCCTATGCGGCTCCATTTCCGTCACAATCCATGACCCAGAGCTCTTTACTCGTCCGCGCGGCCATCTATGCCACTGTTCTAACTGCCGTAAGGTAGCTGGGAGTTTCGTGGCATCGAACTTGATCATCGAGTCGGACAAGGTCGAGATTCAGGATTCGGCAGGCACACTGAAGACGTACGACGACTATAACACGTTATCGGGAAACCCAGTCTTCCGCTCGTTTTGCAGCGTAGATGGAAAGTGAGCTCAATTCATTCCGCACTCGCCGCACACGAAAAGGAGTCATTTATCCAGCAGCTAACCGACTGACCTTGCCAGTCCAATCAAATCCGAGACACCGCTTTACCCAGGCAAGGTGATCCTCAAGATGGGGATCTTCCCCCGAATCCCAGAACCTGAGGCGGAGGGCTTCGCGCTGCACAAGCATCCCTGGGAAGCTGATCTTAAGGATACTGTCAAGTATAAGCTTGTCCGAGGCGGGGAAAAATTGGAGGCGTAATAACCAATCCTTGTCGCTAAGATTAGTTTCTAAGTATAAGACTGGACTTATGGCATCACAACTGTAGTTATGAGTACATGAAAAAAAAGTTGCAAGTGACGTCTCGCAGTTGAATACAGCTTCAATTGTATCGTATTATTATTTCTAATCCTCTCAGCACTGCTGGAAAATGTGCAGCGGTCTCAGCATTGGAGACAAAGAGTATTCTAACTCTGTTTGGAGCTGATGCGGGGAAATTAAGCGAGCTTTGGTTTATACTGGTACGGAGTTACGGAGTATATCAAGCATATAATAATAACGTGTAGATCACCTAGTAAGACGGCGGAACGTACAGCAGTGTTGTTGGAATAAACCACAGTAATTGGGACCAATGACAAGGGGGGAAAGGGGGCACTAGGAAGGCGATCAGGGTTAGGTATAGTAACTGCGTTAAACGTGCGCGTCGTCCAGATTATTACAATCTATTTTCGCAAGGCATCACTCTTTAAAGAATGATCCCTTCCTGAACAACTACCTGTCTGTTAGAGAGCGTTACAGCGATGATGAAGTGGCTTGCAGGTGGGAGTATCATTCCTGCCACTGATCTGCATCCTCCGTGGCGGACAACTACAGCGCAGATCCCTTTCAATGCACGTGCTTTGTTCTGCTGTGTTCCCGCAACACTCCTTACTGTTTACTTTCGCAAATTCTTTAACATGTTGAGCTTATACTAGATGTCATGGGGCTCTGTTGCCATTCCTCCTGATCGCTGCTCTTCTAATGTCCCCGCGGCCTTGGCTTCAATTCATTGCATTCCTTTACATACATAGAATCGCCAAGAAACACATACCAGATAAACAACTCTCAACAGAACAGCGCTGCGGCAGCGCCAGATACACTAATGATGGATGATTCCCGGCATAATAGTGCATCAGAGTCCCTTAGAGAGAAGCCAACAAACGAAATACGATGGTGGCAGCGCATCTGGCATGTGCCCATAGATGAAGACCAGCCGCCGCCGCCGCCACCGCCCGATGGTGGCCTCGTCGCCTGGACACAGGTTGCCATGGGACACCTCGTTATCTTTAACACATGGGGATTCGTCAACTCCTTTGGTGTTTTTCAGTCGTACTACACCGGCTCTCTCCATCAATCCAGTTCCAACATATCGTGGATTGGATCTTTGCAGATATTTCTTCTGTTTGCTGTCGGCGCAGTTTCCGGGAGAGCTCTCGACGCAGGACGATTCCGGCTCGTTACTTTCTGTGGTTATGTCACCCACATTCTAGGAATATTCCTGACGTCCATTTCATCGCAGTATTGGCACGTACTGCTTACACAAGGCTTGTTGGTCGGCATTGGCAATGGCTTGTTATTCTGCCCAACCATCTCGCTAGTGGGCACCTACTTCAGCTACTGGAAGTCATTTGCCATGGGAGTAGCCGCAGCAGGGTCTGCAACGGGAAGTCTCATATACCCTGTCGTCGTTCAAAAGTTGCTTCCTGTCATTGGATTTGGCTGGACAGTCCGGATCCTTGGCTTCATCACGCTCTTCACCAGCACTCTAGCATTTGCGCTACTGAAACCGAGACTCCCACCGCGCCCCACGGGTCCCATGGTTGATTGGGCCGCGTTCAAAGAGCCGCCTTACGTTTTATACTGCGTGGGAATATTCCTTGTTTTTCTGGGCCTCTACTTCGCGTTCTATTACGTAAGTTAGTACGCTCAACTATCAAAGTGCCCTGGCTAACTAGTGCTACAGATTGGAGCATACGCGCGGGATATTATCGGTTTGACGTATACCGAGTCTATAAACCTCATTCTCATCATCAACGGCGTTGGCTATGTTGGGCGTATTTTACCTGCCATCATTGCCGATAAGTACGTTGGTGCGCTGAATGCCATCATACCTTGTGCTTTCGGGTCAGGTGTCCTCCTGTTTGGTTGGATCGGCGTTCGTGATCAAGGCGGCCAAATCGCTTTTGCAGTTGTCTACGGGCTCGTTGCGTCAGGCGTACAGAGCATGTTTGCCATCGCTCTCTCAAGCCTCACAACCGACCTTGGCAAGATTGGCACGCGCAACGGCATGTGCTTTACCATAGTTTCTATTTCTACCTTGATCGGACCCCCGATAGCCGGCGTTCTTATTGGTGAAGAGGGGGGTAAATATCTACACGCGCAAGCATATGGTGGAAGTACTGTGGTCGCAGGCAGCTTGGTATTGATAGCCGCTCGCCTCTATAAGACCGGGCCTCATCTTGCCAGGCGAGCATAAAGACACGGGGCGAATATTGTACAGTACTAGCTACATATGCCTTATTCCAACCAAATACGTATAGCTAGCACATTGGAAGATTTCTATCTCTTTTTACCCAGGTATTGGCAAGCGTTTCTAACTTATTTACCTTGTAAGAAACGGGATTATCCGCCGCGACTATAAATCAGCCCCCGTATTCTTAGCCTTCAGGTACGAAAACGGGAGATGCTCAAGACTTACCTTACTAGGAACCGGTAGATTTTAGCCGTAGTAATCACCTCCTAATCGGTCTCCGAATGTTTGACCTAACACCGGTGTATGTTCAGATTCTGTTTCAGTCGAAGGTCAGTACTTCGTACTATCAGCTTGTAATTCCTTTCTCACACCGAGAACGGCCATACCTGTGGCTTGCAGACTACTTGGCACCTGCAGCCCAATCCTGCGCCTCGGCACTTCTACGATCGGCAATGTAGTATCGTAAGTCTCGGTTCTGCATTGTGACGTTGTGGTGCTGAGTTCGCTCTCCGAAAATTCGAGCCGCATCCTGCCAATGGCCTACCGGATCACTCCCCCGGAGAATGCACTAAAACCTCTTTCAGAACATTCAACCTTGAGAATTACGAGATATAGCAATTGATCAACTCGACATGGCCCAAGAGAGTAGCCGTCGTATAGAAAGTATATGCACGAGTGAAACTCATCCATTACTCAGGGGTGATCAGCCACTAAACCTGTTAGTCGTTAGTCATCCTATACGATGAACGGAGTACGAATTGCCAAGTTATAATCTCCTAGTAGAACACAATAACCTAGTACCAATACCAATTTATGAAGCTTCGGGTTAATATCGATATAAAATAGAAAGCATTTAGGGAGAAAGGAAAGAAGATACTGGTAGCAAGATAGGTTAAACAGGAGAAGAGACACGAATGACTATATCAGCATATAGTCAGGTTCGTAATATCAAGGCTTATCAAATAATGTAAGACGGTGAAATAATTCAGCCGAATATCCCCTCGCCCGATTGTATCACGTACAGATGTGGCATATGTAGGGCCGAAAGAGTCGATCATTGTCAAATCTTCATCTGCTCGTGGCAAGTTTTACTATTGCCTCCGCTATCACACCGACATAACGTCACATTATAACATTGTCCGAAACACGCTCTGAACCTGTTTATTCTGTTTGCGGTTCTCCTCACAGTCCAAAATATGCAAGTATTGTCAGCTCGGTACGCGACATATGATCGTCCTTTGGATCGTCGATGGCAATCATTACTAGAGATGACCTTCGCGGTCGATCTTTGGCCTTGAAGGGAGAATGTCGAGATAACTTCATGTCTATTTTTACGTCAGAGAGCTTCGGTCAAGGCAGTGGCGAGGGGGTGGCCGGTGAGCGAAATGTCTGAATGGAATCATCACAAGTGTTGGACAATGATTTGGGAGTTGTGGTTTATCTCAAGTTCTGGGAATTGAGTCTCGAACACGAATATAAAAGCTTCAACAAGTCCATGGTGAAAGAGAAGAATCATCCATCAGCATCAGCAACAGCATCAACACAACGAACACACCAATATCTATCACATTTCCAACTAGCTCTCAGCTAACACCTACTTTTACTCACTACTTACAACCAACGTCATCATGTTGTCCAGTGTTCTCCCATTCACTGTAAGTATAGCCAGTGATACAGATATTGGCAATCCAATAGCTAGCAGTGCTAACTGAGATTATTAGCCCGAGGTCTCGGCCCAAGTCTCCGAGTTCTGCACAAACAAGTCCAACGATGTGTCACCTGCCTCCCACGAGCTCTGGGACTGGACTTGCAACAGATTCGAGGATGCAGACAAGATGTCCTCGCCTTTGCAAAACGCTACGATGAAGTTCTTAGCTGAATTCATCGGCGCACGAAGAGGCAAGTCGGCCGATGCCACTGATCATCTGTATAGAATTCAGTCACTGACGCTGCACTAGTTCTCGAGATTGGGTGCTACACTGGATACAGTGCCCTCGCCTGGTACGAGGCGACGGAGAAGAACAAAGCCGAGATCATCACTCTTGAGCTTGATCCCAAGATGATCGCAGCTAGCCGTGAGACTTTCAACAAGTATCACCTGAACGACCGTGTGAAGTTGATTGAGGGCCCAGCTGGTGAATCTCTCAAGAAGCTCACTGGTAACTTCGACCTCATCTTCGTTGACGCCAACAAGGAGGGCTACGAAGGATACGTCAAGTACATCCTCGACCACAAGCTCCTTTCGCCAAACGGTCTCATCATGTGCGACAATGGTGAGTTCTCCCGTTGGAACATCTTAGTTTGCTGATGATCAAACTACTCTCAATGCCGGCCACTAACATTTGCTGTGTAGTCTTCGCTCGAGGCATGACCATCTCCACCGAAGCGAACCCGCATCTGCCCGCCAAGGTCCGACCCTACTGGACCGAGAACGGAAAGGCACTGCGCAAGTTCTGCGATTTCTGCAAGGATGATGAGCGCGTTGACGTTGTCCTACTACCGCTTTTCGATGGTGTTACGTGGATCAAGTGGCGTGAGAACCAGTCCTCCTTTCTCTCCTTGAACGGGCAATGAGACACTATTCAACATAAGTGTCTAGAGACCGCCTAGCATGGAACGTCATACTCTCATAGGATATACATAGTCCAATCAACATTAAATCACTGAAAGTTTCAGTATTGATATAGTGCATCTTAGTGAAAGTTATAAAAGTGAATTAACAGAGCAATGTACATCAACGCTACCAAGAGTAAAACAGGGTTTCTTGTGAAATTTTCTGAAACACCATTTACCTATTTACATGGCCGTGTTACAGTTTCACCTACATCACCTTCCAGAGTGACTCGCGGATCCAAGCTACTCGCGAGAAATACGTACACGTGCTATTTCCCAATGGTTCTATCTTCTAGGAGGTATAGTTGGTATACGGGAGCCTACGCGCAGACGTGAGGTCACTTATGCAAGGCCCCGCAAACTGCACCAACCTTCGTATTCGTATCCATCATACCATAGGCATGAAGCCGCATTGCAGAGGTTTCGGGTGAGAGATAAATGAAGCTACTCCGACTCCTGAGACATAGACCAGGCCTCCGAAAGAGATGCCTGAGGCTATAGGAGTGCTCTATATGGAGTACCTAGTCAAGGGTCTATGCGCTCATAGAATATTATTCTTATATCGAGTCCTTCTTCAAGCCCTATATTCTTCAGCATTTTCGATAACAGTAGATACACAAGAGTAAAAGACTCCTTAGAGATTAGTATTGTTCCTGGCTACTTTAGATAAGTGCCGCATCGTTCAATTTATTTCACGGTTTATCACTGTTAGGACACTGTGTAGGATAGTGTCTAGGTTCTACATCTGCACTAGCACGTTTCAGTGGCATACTGGAGAGCGTAAGTGGTGGTGGTGAAATAAATGTTATTGTCATATGATCATCAAATCCTACTTCGTGGGTATCGTCGCACGACCACCATGAGAATGCCATCATATATACAGGGTTGTGGTACATCCTAAGCGTCCCATCCTCATCATGCCATCATTTAAATTCTCGAGGATGCTGCAAACTAAAACAGCCAGTTTGCAGCAGCACCTATTTCTCTCTCTATGAAGCTTCTAATTTATAGGTCCTTGTTAGCCCAGCCGAGACGAGGAGAGCTAGTAGACTTGTCGAAGACGACAAAGGCAGCCTTGAGGGCGATGTCACCGTAGATGTTGATACCAACACCATTGGAGGACTGGATACCACCGAAGCAGGTCTGGCCAGACTCGTCGGCAGGGGCGTAGTTAATGTACTGGCCGGGGATGGTGATGGAAGCATCACCAGGGGAGAAGGTGAGGTCGGGGAGGTCGGCGTCACAGGGGAAGACGTAGCCACCCTGGGACTGGTCCTCCTGAGCGCCATCGACCTGCTGGTAGTAGGCCTCGACGACCTCGTCGGGGAAGAGGGCAAGGGTGGTACCGGTGTCAGCGATACCATCAACGGACTGTCCGTTGATGTCAGCAGTGAACTCCCAGAAGCCCTGGCTGCTGTCGACATCGACGTAGCTGATGTCGCCAGTGTACTTGGAGTCATCAACGACACCGAAGTCGTAAGTACCAGCGGTGTGGTACTTGAGATCGGCGGTGAAGGCGGCAACATCGAGGTTGTCAAGGATGTTGTCGAAGAAGGTCTTCTCCGGGGTTGGCTGGACGGTGTTCAGGGTGCTGAAGGCAAGACCGAGAAGGCCGTCGTTGTTGGAGTCCTGAGCGAACTGGTCCGAGACCTTGGAGGCGGACTCGACGGCCTGAGTGTCGTAGCTGACACCTCCGACGCTGACAACATCGTGGTAGACGGAGCCGCTGGAGGAGCTTCCATCACCATAGCTGATGCTCCAAGTGGCACCGCTGACCTTCTTGGATGAGGAAGAGCTGCTGGGGTCATACTGGGTTTGACCGTTGACCGAAGCGCTGGGGGTGTCGGTGCTGAAGACCCACAGGTCGGAGGATCCGGAGTCGAAGTCTAGGTTGAGGGTCTGAGCCGGGGTACCGATGTCAACGGGAGTCAGGTACTGGATATCGTACTGCTCCGGAGTGGTTACAGCACTGCCAGAGTCACGCTTCGCCTTCTTGGCTGCGTTGTACTTGGCGACAGTCTTAGCCAGACCCTCAGGCATCTTGGCGCCATATTTGTTGTAGGCCTTAGCAAGCTGAAAGGGACCATGAGGCTTGAAGGCGGGGTTGGCGACCTGGTTGACGCTGAAAGAGCCGGTGGTGCCGACCTTGGTCTTGATAGGGTTGGCGGCAGCTAGGCCGGCAAGGGCCGCAGTTAGGGCGACAGTGGTTTGGGCAACCATGGTGACGACGGCGACGAAAAAGCGGTGCTCCGAGAGAAGAGATGAGAGATGATGAGGAGGGATGAAGAGGACGATGATGATGATGATGTTGAAACAAACTCGATAGATGTGACGGGAAGCCGGCAGTCTTATAGAACATGTCGAGTATTAACAAGCACCCCAAATGTCTTCATGATAGCGTGATAGTCTAATAGAGAAGGAGTAGGGCGATCCCGTAGGCAGCTAGGGTGTTTACCATCTCTAGATGGGTAGAGGCTGAGCCGACTGCCTTCTTAGGATTACCGGCCGTGATGACAGAAAAAGACGAGAATGCTATGTGGGCATAGTGGGTGTCTTTGTGTGGATATCGCGACGATCGCGGCTCTACTGCAGGTCCGGCCGACAGCGAAGGCGGAACTATCAGCAGACAGTGTTGATCCTTGAATCTTGCGGCCTGCTGAGATTCCAATCTGTCGAATCAAACCTTCCCACCAGGCCCAGCTCCTAAGGGTCTTTATGCGTTGGCAACCACTCGCAACTCTCCCTGCGTTATTCTGTATTACCCCATGACACCCTCACCCGATGGCTACCCACTAACCTTCGAGTATTGAGGGAATTGTTGGCATGAGATGCGTTACTTGACCAATACTGAACAATGTTACCGTTGGCTTTCGGACTGATGATACTGGTCCTGCTCCCCTGCGCCGACTTGCGCTATCCTAGCTAGCACAAGCTGCCATCGTCCTCTGGTCTCTCCAGCTTGTCAACTTGTTTATCGGAGGTTATGACTAGTCTACCTACTAAATTGATTAGTAGATGGGTGGCACTAAGATCTACAGCAGCGAACTAAGTAAGATGTTTAAAAGAGCACAAGGATGCCTGCCTAATCAGGGACCAGAACCGGATCGGAGAAAGGAACGTCCTTCTCAAGTAAGTTATGATTTGCGAATAGGGGAGATGAAAGGACGACTGAATGGTAGCAAGGCTGTAGTCAAAACCGCCGACCACAACCAGTAAAAATGCCTGATCCAGCATATTAACAGAGCCCCTTATTTTGCCAAGTTGCTCTGAGCAGGATTGCGAATTAAGTTATCCGAAGTCGCCATCCGCCACAAGGCTCGGCCGTCCCTCTTAGCCTGTACTTGCTCAGCAAATAGAAAAACAATATGATAAGGTGTGGCTGAGTGTCACAGATATGCGAGTAAGAATCCATGCTGACAACCTGCCTGTCTCGGATAAGTGAGAACTTGGTCAGTTGTTCCATCGTCTCATCTGCCGAGGTTTGACCCACACCCAAATCACACCCTGCACAGCGGCTTCTTGTCGATACAACCACCATCACCAAGACCTCTCCCGCGCGGGGAATTGCCGACGATGTGACTCTAACGGGCTTTGTTCCCCCCAGATCTTGGCCACTTGGCGCTGCAGCCAAGTGCACTGACGTCTTGATTCTCGAAACGCGTCGCCAGTGAGGCTTAAAATGCTGGGCTATGTCTAAAGCGGGCGCGCGAGCCAAGCCATTATCCGCGGGCAGTGTTCGTGATGGCTCAATGCGTTCTATTTAAATCTCGCACCGAATGTCTTGCAGCGGGCTCGCCTTTTCTCGTTAGCGCGCTTGTATGGTGGGCACTAGCATGAGGTGATCCGCGGTTGTCGTTTATCGGGAACTCCCCAGGCAGCTTATTTTCAATGGAGCTGCATCTATCAGAGCGAAGATCACTTTTGGACACATGCCAAAGTAGGAAATCCTCACTTCAAGGCGCTGAATAGAAGACCATTTTGCATAGAATGAATGTCCAGTGGCGCCATCCAGCGAACCCACCAACATGCCTGTTCCTGGATACACAAGCAGCGACTGGTGGTTGGCTCAACCTAACTAAAGGCATCTCTGCCCAGCCAGCTGCCCCTTTTCGACAGCAGTCGTCGATCACTCGTGCATTTAATGGCTCTCCTTACTAACGGTAGCTTACGGCTTGTCCGTTGGTCCTTTTTGTGCCTACCTACAGTAGGTAGGTGATTTTGCTCCATGTCAGCTATCACAAGCAGTGTTGCCTCGGCATCTGATTTGATAAGTGTTTACTCAGTTGTCCCACATAACGTCGATCGCCATTTGACCCAGAGCTGAACACCGGTATGCGGCCGTCACCGCCCTCCTATCTCGTATGTAGCACCTATAGTATCCTAGAAGCCTGCCGTATCTAATGTGGAAGCCTTACTCTTCCTCAAACCTCAAACGCACCTTGTTACAAGTTGTCCTCCTTCATATGGCCTTCTTCTGTTGCCATCTATTCTATTACTGTCAAAGCCCAAGATTTTACGTAATTGCCTGAACGTGGACTATTGTTAAACCGCTCCGCGGAATCCGAAAACAACTCGCCGCCCGTCGCGAACAACAAGCCCGCTATTTCGGAATCATTCCGAAAATAGAGATGAAACAAGACCGGCGTGCCAACCGGGCCTCCAGCCACGGACTAGCGGAGATCCAGCGCGCAGCTAGCACCTCAAATACTGGTGGTGAAGCATCTCTCATGGATTGTATATGGCGGAGCTTGAGCTTTATCAATATTCATGATAGCTAGAAATATCACCATCTAGGAACCGCGGTATCATCTTAAGAATTAGTAGCGTCTCGAACTTGTAGAGACTCGGTGGGCTTGGGTGCGACGCTCCGCCGAATTAAAGTGTGGACCAGTTCGGGGGCCGGTTTCTGTCTGCCTACCTAGGTACTTAACCTCTATCTTATAAACATGCTCAAGAGCAATTGGACTTTAACAGATGGGTACTCATTGGAACCTGCCTTCAAACACTACTTGCTTCAATGTTGTCATGCATGTGGTTGTAGGTAATTGCCTGTTATTCAAAACACGTCTAATAGCATATTCCACCTAAGTGCATAACATGCCTACGTTAATGCTGTTCGCCGGTAAAGGTGCAACCTTGCCCGCGCTGCGCCGTTCTGCTACGTCCTGTACCAGGCAACCATTTACGACGAGACTCGGGTGCGATAAATCAACACGTTTCAATAACACTGATGGCAAGATGAGATCGGCTCAACAATTTGCGCTTTATGCGGTCGTCTAACCCAAGCGCATCTTCTCACTTGAACACGTAACGCACATCCTGGGCTGAATGCTCCCGATCTCAACATGAAGCTGATTGTGAGTTTAACGCTTTTCCCGCTTGTTTCTTTGACATGGCAAACTACCATCTGGCACTGGAGAGACAGGGTTGGTGAACTTCTCAGCAACCCGTACAGGAAGTCACGCATTCCGCAATTCATTCTCGACGCCCGACACCCCTGGGTCATTGAAAACCAGAGCAGACTCGAGAGCTTGCCAGATGCAGAAGCATATCTTTGCTCCGCATCCAGACAGTCCATGACCAACATGAGCGGCGAGCAGTCGGGTAGGGGAGAGAACGGGCTAGATGTACCACCTGATCTGTTCGACTACCTAGAAATCGATAACAACAGATGGGAAGTCAACCGTCCGGGTTGGTCAAATGCCTTGTTAAGAGCACGGGAAATCCAGCGCTGTCCGGCAGCACTTTCTCAAGTCAAGACGTTTAAGACGCGTATTTTCGTCTATGATAGCGAGTATAGTGATTGGAACAAGCGAGTCCTAGAGCCCGCGCAACCCCCGAGAGAGCTACCGAGTCTTTTCGCCGATATTCTCGGCAATATGACCAGTCTCGAGACTCTGAAATGGGATGTTCCACCACGCTATGCCCATTATTTCGAGGAGTTGTTTTTAAAGCGCGAGCTTGTTCTTCCTTCGGTCACTAGATTGGAACCCCGTGCCATGAGCCACTATCTCGTGCAGATGTGTCCCAATATAACTTCTCTAGAGCGTGGCTGGAGCATGACGTTATCAGACGATGTTAAGAACGATGATCCGGACTCCCTTCTTATACGAGCGACCATGTTCGCCCCGAAACTAAAGAGATTTGGGATGAGCGCTAAGCGGAGTTGGACTGGTCCTATGATCCAAGGTAAGTTGATTCCGGACTGGAGGCGTGGTGTGATATATAGCTAACTTTGGTCGAAGAGTTAGTATCGGGATATATGCCTGGCGTCGAGAGTCTAAGTATATGGGGTGCGTTGGCCACTGGGTATACACGCCATGGTGAATATGAGTCAGATGGGTGTACGTTGAAAGTGCGTGAGTCCAATTCCCTTGCCAAGAAATCAGTGCTTACACTCGGTAGAAAGCACTTCAATTACTCAGCTCTTTCCAAAACCTGACGGAGCTCGAACTGCCCGATGCTTCTACATTAGGTCTCGGCTGGGATGGTGGTCCGCTTTGCGGCAACGCTTACTTTGGGCCTAGCGGTAGAGAATATCAACGTCAGGTGTACCGACAAGGACTAGAAGCTACGGAAAGAGCTGGGGCTCTTGTGATTGAAGCTCTGCCTCGTCTGACTAGCTTTAGTGTTGGTGGCTCCAAGGCTAATATCACACGGTATGAGAATGGGACACTCCGAGCAACTTTTCCCTGGACTGGATGGAAAGACGAGTGGATCATGGATGTTATGCCTGATTTGCCTGATGAATATGACGAGTAATGGATTTTTCGAGAGACTGCCGACTTTATGGATAGTTCTAGCGGACGACCTCGTATTGTAAGTGATGGGTATTGCCAAACAGCGCCACCGCGGTATAATCCATCATGGTGTGGCCAGAGCGTCTCGGGGAACCAGATCATAATTTATTTGCCTTAGATATCAGGAGGCTGAACTTCCACGCCTTCAACTTTGGTGTCCTGGCCCTTCCCGCGTTGGCCTCGCCCGCGTTGGCCTCGGGTGACCTATGCGAAGGTTCATGCACGGATACCGAAAGGGGGCTGCGAGGCTCCCGCTTAGCCTAGGAGAGAATTAGGATGATGGTGTCGCGCAGCATAATGACCATAATAGGCACTGTCGCCTCCTTGAAGGATCGGAACTTGTCCTCCAGGTCGCCTGGCAGAGATTCCTGCAACACAGGAAGCGTTAGCTTGCCATACGCGTTTTGTGCAGAATGTTATGTTTATTACTTTACCCAGTCGCCGATATCCCGTATCCGAGCAGCATGCCGACTCCCGCTGCCTTCTCCGTATTGTCCATAGTAAACCTCCTCGGTGGTGGTTTCGCCATCCTGATAATTTTGGAGTCAAAGATCTCGGCGTTGCCGTTTTGATCGATATTTACGTAGGGCTCGATGTGAAAGGTACCTGGGGCTTTCGGTTTATCTTCATGCTTCAGGAACTATTGGATACCGCCTTACTTGCTTCCTTTCTGGATGCCGCAGCCGGATACGCCCATGAGCCGGTGCCATGTATGTTGCGCAGCTCGTCGAACGCTAGACCCTGACATGCGGCAATTTGGGCATCGACATTTTGACTATGCTAGGCGGGCTGGCGTTTTTGGAATTGGCATACTCTGTAAATTGTCTTCACCTGAAATTACGAGGAGCCGCCGACCCCCCTCTCACCCTCCGGGCAAGCACGACGTGCTTCACAGTTTCCCCCGGCAACCAACTCCTCCAGCTTCTTCACCTGCCTTTCGCACTGATCCCAGATCTTGACACATTGGTCGTGCAAAGCATCCTCGAAAAATTCTTTTCCGCGGATGAGAATGCTAAAGGATGTCTTTGTGCCCACATTTCCAGCTTGCGCCTCAGGGTCGGGTGTATAACGAAACATGTCTTTGTTGACATGAACTCGAGGTGCTGTCCTCGAACTTTTCTACGAGCGTGACAACTTACATTTTCAGATTTCTATATGTAAGATTAAGCTTTTTATCATGATTTCTTCATGTCGAGCTCAGGTTTTTCTTTTACTTTATTCATCTCACTCCGCCAGCTGAACTCGAATGAATAGAAACAAGCAAGGTCTCAAACGCTGCTTAAAGTCATTATCTCAATCTGCCACTTCAATTCGCTATCTAGTTTAACCGCACCGCAGACAGTTCGAAATAAACAAAATAATCAATAACCTAGAACGGAATACTTGCGATACCTGATTGAACGTGCTCCTCGTCTTTTCGAAAAGTATCCGATAAATTCTTCTAACGTTAGCTAGGTTGAATAAACAGATGCACACAATAACTCTCTAGATAGCCTCCACTTTCATGACCAGCACAGATAGAGGGATCTGTTTCGGATAATATCAATGCGCGTGGTCCCCAAAAGGTACGTATCTAAATGCTTCTAAACACGAAGAAATACCTTGATCTTATGAATTGACTTACGTAAGTTCCCTGAGGTACAAGCGAAGAACACGCTAAGAAGAGATGTTGCATTCATTTTATTCAAAACATTATCAGCGTTATCAAGTCATCCACCGGCAAGGCAAATTCCTGGCGTTTGCTAGAGGTTATTTATCAAGTAGAAATTTTTCTATACTTACCTACCTATTCAGAATGGAATGAACCATCTTTCATAGTATCGCAAGTGTGCCTACTAGTGTACGGTAGTTATGTGCGCAATAGAACCTGGGCACTCATTTAGGATTGGTTGGCATGCTGCAGCGAAGATCAATATTGCACCGAATCGGTATCGCGCCTAGGGTCGAGTGGAGAGAGAACAGAAAGGTGGAGATTTATACTCCCGAAGGGAGGGCCGGGCGGGTAGAGCCGAAGTTACCTCCCATCTGAAAGACTTTCTTGACATTTCACTGTTGCAGTAAACCTGTACTCTTACCATTGGTACAAATGATGTTTAGCTAGGAGAGAACGACTCGCGCTCATAGGCAATTCCAATGGGGTTGATGAGTCTCTGCTGCATAGTTATAGCGCTAGATAGGAATTGTATCATAAACGGAGATAGATCGTTGGGTCTTTGGTGCTTAGTTGAGCACTCGTTACCGTATCGGTCGGATCAAAAAGTGGAGTTCTATCCCGCTCAATTTCCGGACTTGATCATGGCTGGCTCATCATGCATGAAAATGGTTAGCTGCGTACAATTGTTGCACCAAGAAGAGAATGGTTTGAGTAAGTGCTCAGCTGGCGCCCAGAAAATCTAAACCGGTTCGACGACTAGGTGTCCGTGTTCGACCGGGGAACTCATCGCAGTCCTTCTTCCAAGTGGCCAGAAGAGAGCTGGTCTGCGAACTAATGCAAGAGGTACGGCAGATCATCCCTAGGATTGGTCCCAAGTAGTGTAGGTATGACATATCAGCTGTCCTCGATTGGACACTCTGCCTGCAGATATTCATTTATATTCGTGGCTAGGGAGACCCGAAAAAAAGCAAATAGTAACAAGTAGCTCAGACATAGCTGCTCGAGGAGCTTGTGACGTGAGCCTGGCCTCTCACACGGTATATTGCGGTGGAATGAGTGAGGAGCTATAAAACCCGAGCTGCTGGTCTACCCGGGGCTGGCACATCCTTTTCTTAGCAGGAAGCTCGTGACTTTGCACATGTAAAAAACATAAGCGAACATGTCTCAACCAATTCCCCAGCCACCGGGTCTGCCTATACTAGGAAACATCAAAGACGTTGACCCGAACAACACCTGGTGGTCTCTGAAGACACTGGCCGAGAAGTACGGAGAGATCTTTCAGATCAAGGTGCTGGGCAAACCCCTCGTCTTCGTGGCCGGTGCAGCGTTGGCGGAGGAGCTGTGCGACGAGACGAGATTCAGGAAGTTCGTAGGCGGTCCCATTGTCGAGATTCGGTATACTGTTCACGATGCCCTCTTCACAGCGTATGACCACGAAGCATCATGGGGTATCGCCCACAGGATCATAGCGCCCAAATTATCAGGCACGACGCTTACAGACAACTTCAATGAGATGCGAGACATCACCAGCGAACTCCTAGAGCAGTGGAAAGGCCTCGGTGTTAACAACAAAATTGAGCCCCTGGGAGATTTGAACAGACTTAACCTCGAAATTACCACAGCTACCCTTTTCGGCAAGAGGCTCAACGGTCTCAGTGGCCCCGAACATCCCGTTCTCCAAGCCATGGAGGATGCTACATCCGAGGCAATCAAGCGGCCGACACGACCGGGGATTCTCAACTGGCTGTTCTACGGCGGCAAGCTCAAGTCAGCCACCAAGACGCTGCGCTCATGGGCCACAGAGCTGGTGCAATATCGCAAGGACAACCCCACGGACCGACAGGATGTCCTCGACGCCCTCCTCACGGCCAAGGATCCCGAGACAGGCAAGGCGCTGACGGACTCCGAAGTCATCGACGAGATCGTCAGCATGCCGATCGGCAGCAGCACGGCGCCCTGTCTCCTAGCGTCGAGCATCTTTTTCCTGCTGCAGAACCCGGAGGTAGTGACCAAGGCGCGCCAGGAGCTGGATGCCGTCATCGGCTCCGGCGAGTTCCAGTACGAGCACCTGTCGCAGCTCAAGTACATCGAGGGCGTGATGCGCGAGTCGCTGCGGCTGTCGTTCGCGGCGCCGGGCTTCAACATCGAGCCGATCCCCAAGAAGGACGACAAGAGCCCCGTGCTGCTGGGCGGCGGCAAGTACCAGATCGCGCACAATCAGGCTGTCATCATCGTGCTGGCGGGAGTCAACCGCGATCCGACGGTATTCGAGGAGCCGCTGGCGTTCAAGCCGGAGCGCATGATGGGCGAGTCCTTCGACAAGCTGCCGGCGGGCGTCAAGAAGTGGTTCGGCAACGGCAAGCGTCAGTGCATCGGCAAGGAGTGGGCCAAGCAGTTCAGCAAGGTCGTGCTGGCCATGATGATCAAGGAGATCGACTTCGAGACCATGGATCCGACGTATAAGATGGTGCAGGATGGCTGGTTCAACGTTCGGCCCATCCACTTTGAGGCTAAGGTGAAGCCGAGGGCTATATGATTATGATGATATGATGTCTGTCATGTGCGTGTGCCAGCGCAAGCGCAAGTGTCGTGGGAATACGTTTGATTATGAGGCTTTCCGTCATCTTGATACCCATGACCTATTTACCTAGTACAGAAAAGAAGGCCTTTTTGTTTTGTTTAATGACTGTTTGTTTTGTTAGTCGAGTAATAGGTAATTGAGGAAAGAGACAGGTATAGATGAGCATGAGAGTGAGAGTGAGAGTGAGAATGAGATTGTGAATGAGAATATGAATGAGATGGAGACTGGCAGGATTGTGATAGGAGCGACGCCAGCCAAGTTTTCTCGTAGCACTAAAGGAACCTGCTCTAGGCTCTATGGATGCTGTACGGAGTATACCTAGGTAGAGGCCACGGCCTAAGATGCCATCCTACAGCGCGCCCATAGGCTCTTTGTTGCTCTCTGTACCTACCTAAGGTACGGTGACAGCTGATAGTGGGCTTGGAGAGTGGATACCTCTATCAACTACAGCCGAGGCAAGTTGCGATGCCGAGCCCAACTGAACAGAGTCACTGAAGGGCAATGACGCGAAGCCTCCCCTTGCCTCTTCTAACATTGAGCCTTCCCGCCTCCAATCTCCCAATCCCCTCCTCTAGGTGCTTTGCCATCCATTCATTTATTCATTTCCAATTCCATTCTTCAACAACCTTATTCTTTTTGATCCCCCAAGGGTGCGAATTGTAAATACAATAGACAACACAATTGGACAGTTAGCCCTTTTATGTCATTACCGCCCGACTCCCTCCGCAAGACGGCGGCGGCGTCGCATCCGACCACGAAAACACCAAGACCAACATCGACAACGAAGACAACAGCACCGTCGCGAAACCCAGTCCGCAGTCTCGCATCCATGCCACCCAAATGGCTGCACTTGTACAGTGACTTCATCACCCGCAACGCCCACCAGGTGTCGCAGATCGAGAGCGCCCTGCGGTCCCTGACCTACATCATCCCCGGCCGCTTCCGCGATGCCGAGATCGCCTCGGAAACCGTGCACTCGGGCGTGCAGTTGCTGGCCCTCTACCACGATGCCGTGCTGCGGAACGCCATCAACAAGATCCCCGCGCTCTCCGCCGCGTCGAGGATCCCCGGGCCCCACGCTCGCTACACGAGATTCTGGACCGCCAAGAGCAGCCTCTACCGCAGGATAGCCCTGCTGCTGCAGATCATCCAGTACACCGAGCTGCTGTGGGAGATGGCCGCCAAGCGCCGCGGCGAGAAGATGCGCTGGCGGGTCGTCATAGTGCTCGAGGCCCTCAAGGCCGTATGTCGTCTCCTGCTGATGCGCATAACGAGCTCCCGGCCCCTCGTGACTCCGCCCCTGCCCGAGCGCGAACCCATACCGACCGAAGACGACGGGTCCGACGAGGATACCCTGAGAGAGCTGATGGGAGAGGAGCCCAACGCGACTGACATGAACGGCTCGGCCAGGGCAGCCCATGAGAAGGAGTGGACCATGCCGCGCACCAAGGCCAGTCTCCCCAGTCTGCCGAACCCGGCTGACGTGAGCTCTTATCTTCAGAGTCGAGTCTTGACGGCCGACGATATCAAACCCGCCGCGAAACTCCTTAACACGCTGTCGAGATCCGGCCAAGCTGCCGAGCTGTTGCACATATTATCTCCATTAGTCTATGCCGTGGCCATGTCTCAGAGCAAAGACAAGAAGTCATGGGCCCCATGGGTTATCGGGCTTAGCATCGAATACACGGCACGGCAACTGCGCGACCGGGGCTTCCGGAGCACCTCGCTGGAACAAGAAGAATGGGGCAAGAGATACTGGGCAGCCGGATGGTGGGTAATGAGAGGAGCCTTTTACGAAAACATCACCAAGGGCATCATAACTGGAGTGCGCCGGCGCATGCCCAGTCTCGTGTCCGGCATTCTCGAAGACTACGAATATCTGTGGGATAATTATTACTTCAGCACAAGTCCTTGATTTCCCTCGCAATAGTAGTCCGCTCAAGTCTCTTTACGAATCGCCGCCCGCCAGTTGTGTACGATATACGCGTATTCATATCAGTCGTGCCTCGATTTATATGCATATCTGGGTTAAGGGAGACAGAGAATTAAGCATTGTAAAATAGTAACTACATTCTTCTCGGGGTGCGGATGATATGACAGAAAGTGGCTCATTGTAGAATTCTTTGCGTCGGGTAGAATTATTAGTTATCACTGTCTATCTAAATGGTATTGTGCTACCGAGGTGGCTAAGATAGACGTTGAAGTCATGGTAATAGTAATGAGAAGATACCCAAAACAAACTTGAGGAAACCGCTTATAATAAAACTGTTCGCCGAATATGTTCATAATTCATGAGTATAGAGATCCAGAGTTCAGCGGCTTTTATGCTACCGACCGAGTTACGTGTATTACCCCGAGGAATGACTTGCATACGAAGCACACATTTACCCATCAAACACCTAGCTGGGCGTAATGCCGGCGTCAGCAAATCCCCTCGTCATCCCACTTCTCTCATTCACTTCAACAACCCACCATATCCGACACACAGCTTCCTCAAGAACTTCAACACATTCTCTCAAATACTCCTCAACGCATCCAAACACCACACTTCTTTCAACACCGTCTCACCGAAAATGAACGAAGCACTAAAAGAACTCATCCCGCAACTCGAGCAAGCGCGGAAACCCGAGAGCGCCGTGCCATGGACCCCGGATACACCGCACGCGCAATCCATCTTCAGCTTCGACAGCGACACACAAAGTTGGAAGGCGACCACAAGCTATCAGCCTTCACCATCCCCCAATGACAGCACTACTACTACCACCAGCACCGCCACGATAACCAAACTAGCCCTCTTCAGCTGGAACATAGACTTCATGCTCCCACACGCGCGCGCGCGTATGACCGCCGGACTCTCTGAGCTCCACCGTCAAATCACGTCTCTCCCACGCACAACAGCAGCCGTGATCTTCCTCCAGGAATGCATCCCCGAAGATCTAGAAACCATCGGCGCGACACCCTGGGTGCAGCAGGATTTCCTGCGCACGGATGTCGATAGTGCCGACTGGGCGTCGCGTATGTACGGGACGACGACGCTGGTGGATAAGAGGTTGGGGGTTAAGGGTGTGTTTAGGGTGCATTATCAGCTTACGCGGATGGAGCGTGATGCGCTTTTTGTGGATGTTGTTTTTCTTTCTTCGTTACAGGATGGAAAGGGTGAGGGAGGGAAGAAGAAGGTTATTCGCTTCTGTAATACCCATCTTGAGTCCCTCGCTGTAGATCCGCCATATCGTCCTCCGCAGGTTGCTCTCGCGGCGAAGTTCATGCATGAGGAGTCTATTCACGGAGCGTTATGTAAGTGCCCTCTCGCTTTTTGCCTCCCGTCACTCAATCGTGCATTCATATCATTGCATCATGGATAAGCAGCAGTCCGGAGTTACACTCAAGCCTCAAGTCCCGTTTTCATGTATTATACTATTCTGTTCTATGAAATACAGCTCAGACGTACCACGGAATGCACTAACCCTAACCCCGACGACAGTGGCAGGCGACTTAAACGCAATCCAACCCTTCGACCGCACGCTACACAGCGACAACAACCTGCGCGACGCCTACCTAGAGCTCGGCGGGCAAGAGGACAGCGAGGAAGGGTACACGTGGGGCCAGCAAGCGCCGCCGCAGCTCCGGGATATGTACGGCTGCTCGCGGATGGACAAGGTGTTCTACTGCGGTGGCGTCTCCGTCGAGAGGTTCTCCCGGTTCGGCGCCGATGTCGAGGTTGATGGGGAGGAAGAGAGGGAGAAGATCTTGAAGTGGGGTGGTTTTGAAAAGGCGTGGATTACGGATCATTTGGGTGTTTTTGCTGAGGTTGTTGTTGTGGATTGAAGGGTAGGGGGTGAGGGAGATGGTAGGGGATGGGATGTTGATTTCTAGGATCATGGGTCGTCAATATCGTTATTATGGAAACATGATTAAAACCCACTTGTTTCGGGCAAGCATTGGGACTCTGAGAAGAGCTTTGTGTGGCAAATTCAAAGGGGGTCTGTTGAAATGCAAGCTTGGCTGGCTTGTGCAGTAGAGCTGAGGTCTCAAGTTTGTATCTCATCAGAGCCTTCTCGTATTATACCCACGTATATATCCCAAGGACTTGGCACGAGGATTGGAGATAATCTCAATATGTCACGGTGTAAATATACAGCTTGCCTTTCGGTGTCTGCTCTGGGTCTCAAAAGGTCTCAGACCAGTGAGAGCTGAATAGCCTCGTTGAGACAGTCTCAGCGGGTGACTGAGACCTATATGATATGACTTCGCTTGGCATAGCTTCAAAGGACAGTGCTATTCAACACGATTAACGGCGTCTCACATCTACCTTTTGACCTCAATGTTTATCCCTCACTTGCAATTAGCAATGCTAACCTGACTTCGTTCACCTAACTTGCTAGTTGGAACGATGCACAACCCTTGTTTATCGTGGCTATCGATCTCAATCATTTCTTTAGGCGGTGAGTCTTAGGCTAGAGACGAATCCATCTGTTCGAATTTTTTCTAGGTTTCGACTATTAAATGATCTGATTCCTAATTTATTCGCTGTTAACCGCGTGACATAAGCTATCGTAGTGATGATCGCGGTCTTAAGTTATTCGATCAAAGTGGCACTAAACAATGTGGTAGTCATCTAGATAGGAATCTTGCAAGATGAATTTAGAATATTTTCAGACATGTCGATGCAGCGTCTGAGAGACGCGCTGTGGCATACTCTTACTACTTCATTCACAGAACAATAAAATTAAAAGGAGCTATTTCAATGTTTTCAATGTTGGTCTATTTAAGATATAATGCGCCCGTTTTCCTCCATTCATGCAATTAGCCCGCGGCCGAGGTATATTATGCTATGCTAATCATTCGTGATATAAGTCATAACTCAATCATCGCTTATCGTGCCAATCCAACGCTTGGCCGTCTGCCCATCATGGTTTCGAGCTGAAGTAGGTCAATCGCATATTCAGGCTCGCCCTCTAGAGTTTCGCGAATGTAATCCATCGCAGTAACAGTCATCGATTTCGATGATTGGTTGTCCTCGCCGGCGGTGGGTGTATTGACTTGTATTTCAACATGGGGGTTGGCGCCGTGGAGCAGTAAAGACTTGACTGCGGCTACCCATCTTTCCCGATTCAGCATTAATCTCTTGCTGGCGTATGTCTCCATCAGATGTGTCATGGTTGGGCTTCCTCTGGAAAAGTAATGACGCCCTGCTTTTAGTGCTTTCAGCCACACCTGACCATCATCTCTCGGGTCTGCACCGGCTTCGTATAGCACATCTAGCAGCCTGGTATCGGGCATATCGTGGTGGAAGTCGAGGTAATCTCCGCTCAAACTCACGCAGGCGCTAAAACCGTCTCCTTTCGGACTGACGACGTAGACTAGAAGCTCCTGTGCCTTCTTCTGCCTAGACTCCCTATCGAGCTGGTTCATTTTATACTGGACGTATCGGACTAGGTTCGCTTGTACCACTAGGGAGAGGAAATCCTTGCGCTTGGGCGACTTGCCTGCCTCCATGGGCTCAAAGCCAGCCCAGTGCTTTCGTAATAGTCCGGGAAGTTTCCGATCGTACCAATCAGGGTCCTCAACAAGTGGTTTGTGATGGTTAAGGGCTGCAATCCAGGCGCGCTGGTTCGATGCGTCCAGCTCATCCAGAAGTCGAGCGTACATCTCAACATTCTTTGTCTCTCCGTCAATCCTCTCCGCATAGCGCAACGAGTTTGCAACAATCAGCCAAGCATCGGGTCTGAAGCGAACATTTGGCCATGTAAGAACCGGAGGTTGAATAGTCTCAAAGGCCTTGAGATGTCTTACACACCCGCTAAGCAAGGCAAGATCAAGATCAATGTCGTCGACTTGGTGAATACTGGGTAAGCGCTTCCAAACGTCGTCACGCCCTACCCATTCTTTTGTAGTTTGATGGTTGAATACCACACGACGAGCTGTCTCGAGAGTGTCTGGTGCAGCTTTCATCTCAGCCTCCAAAAGACCTACACAACATACTCTGAGACGACGTTGCATTTGATCGGTCAGCTGTTGAAGCGTAGCCTTGGTGAATGGCTTCGCAGTGTCCTGGACAACTTTGAGTTCGTTCCGATAAGGATCCAGATACCCCTGATCAGCAAAGGCAAGAGTGATAATGCTCGGGGGCTGCTGTGCCCTTAGCACAAGGTGAAAGATGCGGCAAGCGTCATTCTGATCTTCAGGTTTGAGGTTTTCTATCATCCGCATATATAACCCCTCGGTCCCGCCGAGTCGAGTTGGTAGGGAGTTCAAGGTGGATCGTAGAGTGCGAAGGCTGCCATCAATGACCATATCGAGAGCGAGACGTGCCCATAGTATATCACCCTCACTCTTTTGTGCTAATTCAGCACAGAGGTTGACTGTATCCGGAAGTCCCGGGGCTTCGTCTTCCAGACGACCAGCTATGTATTCGGCAATCGCCTTTTCTGTGTGCTCCTGAAGCCGAATTCTGGGGAATTCTTCGAAGGCTTCTTCAAATACCGGTAGCTCGCGTGAGCTTACCACGAATTTTATTATGTCTTTGTTTGCCATGCTGTTAATTAGCTTAGCGATTTCAGTGTGAGAATCTGTGCGCCATTTGCTGCGTCCCCAAGATTCATCACCTTCTTCTTTGTCATATTGAACTTCAATATCTCCGGGCTCGTAATGGTCCTTTCGCTCCATAATGCGATACTCGTCAATGCCATCGATGAAAACCACCATTCTTAGCTTTTCAGACATGTGCGAGAATAACGAGTAAAAGCCTTGGTTGAGATTGGTTGTACTGGTGAATTGGACCGGTGGAGGCCAAGGGCAATCGAAGAAACTGGGGAAGGCGATTTTGATGAGATCACGTCTTATTGACAAGATCTGGTATAATACGCTTCGAAGAAAACCCTCATAAGTCTTTTGGATGCGGTTTCCGCCTTCGAACATGAAGAACCTGGCCATGATCAATTCGCCACCCTTAGCCCAGCCCTGAAGAAGTTCTCTTCTCATTTCTTCAGACCTCCAAGCGTATTTCATAAGGGTGGATTTTCCAGATCCTGCTTTCCCACTAATCCATAGAATTGGATCTTTAGAAGATAGGAATGCACGAAACGGTGAAACTTTTGGTGATAAGATCCATTCGCAGGTCTGGCCATATGCTGGATCAATCCGCGATTCCCGTTCCATCATAGTATCATAATGTAAGGCGTTGAGAATATCTAATTTAGACAAGTTAGTTGAACTGTTACCTGTGCCGTCAACCTTGACCAGATGCGAACATACCTTGATTGCGTGGTTCTTGAGCTTCGACTTCTGCTTGCGAGGGGCCCGAAGTAATTTTCTTTATGTGGGAGACAATTTTTAAATAACCAGCTTCGTCCCGACTCTTAAATCTGCACAAATCCAGGTGATTCGCCACTATTTCATCTTTTGTAACGTTGAAATTTTCGTATACAACGGAATCTTTTGGCACCATAGTTTGCATTGTGCCTTTCCCTAGCTCAACCCCATTGGCATCTTGAATCGTATCGATTGACGCAGTGATCGTGGTCGGTAATTTCTCCCTGATACACACCACTTTGATGTCGCGCGAAACCAAGAGGAATGTGCTGTGCTGTGTCTCAAGGAGCTGGTTACTATCCCGAAGCGCTCGCAACAGTGAGGGGGCGGGCATAGAAGGTGAAAGAACAGCTGTCGCAGCGACGCAATCCCCCAAAGTTCGCTTGCCGCTCCTTGTGTGAGGAGTTGCTAGGAAGATGCATCCTACTGTACGTGGGTAGACATTGCTCAGCTCCGCATGAGCACCATAGATTCGTGACAAGGCCGCAGTAACCAGTGCTTCCTTGACTAACAGACCGCCCAACCCATGACCCACGAAGATAATGGGACGCCTAGTCCCAGCCCGAACACGTGAGATGTCGCTGAGAAGGGCTTCTGCTTGCCCAGCAAAGGTATCGCTGCTACTCAATGCGCTGGTCCAACCCCATGAGATAATCCGGGCATTGGGTACATCCTGTCCTAATAGGTCGCGAATCCAGCACACACCTCCCTTAGTGTAACTAGTCAGGCGGGATCCGAAGAGGCCATGAACGAAGACAATATCGATACCTTCCTCGCCATGTTGAATGCCGTCATGAAGAATACATGGCCCTCTCCCGTCGGCACTATACAGTATTCTCTCACGGGAGCTGCCAGCCGAACTGCTTGTGCGGCCGACACGATCCAGGCGCGGGCCTTGAAGAATGTCTCGTGACTCACGACCACTACTGGCACGAGTTAAGCGAGCAAGCGTCTCCCTAATCCGCTGCATGGTTCATCGTTATTGATTTCGATTGAATCGAGGTCAGAGCAAAGAGGCATGTAACAATAATTTATTCTTGTATGCATGGACATGAAGTTTGTCAGGCCGCTGAAGTGCATTGCCTTCGTTGAAAATTTGTGTGTTTATTTGTCGGCCTCCCTGCAAGGAAGCAAGGGAACGTATTATGACAAGGGCCGGATTTGTAACCGTTGCAGCCGGGACATGGTGTTGACATGGTGGTCCCATGTCATTGATATACCATGTATACTAGGGTAGTGAATAAGCAACAGGGGGATAAAGCCAAGGCCTCCTTCGGCTACACTCCAGTGCAGCTAACACGAATACTACAGTGCTGTAAGTTATGTACCTGCGTACTCTGACAATCCCTTTTGAGAACTTGTGGTTACATACGCGCTCTGTAATTGGCGCAAAATATTTGCGAAAAGGCGTGGATCTGTGAGGGCTGCTCTGTTGTTACAGCGTGTCAAGTTTAGCGCAGACTACACCTCTTCTTTTTCCATGCTAGACCATATAGCCAGCCCACACTAGGCATTAGTCCCGTCTCATTTATTCGACCTTTTCAGTTGACGTTTTGAGAAGTTGGTTATACTATGCTCTCTCTCGAGGTTATATTATGCAATATTGCGAGAGACTTTAACTTCATAGGCGTTACTATATTGTAAAATTTCAAGTTGGGCTCAGAGACTATACTCACTCGAACCCCAAATAGTCTTTCACGTGCCAAAAACATGTTTGGCCTCATTGACTAAACCGTAAGAATAGTATGAGCTCACACTATGCATACAACGAACTATGAGACTATCAATAATTTAATTTAGGCAGTAAACAGAATGAAACTGAAAGGTTGTTTTCATCGAATACCCAAATTCTGCGACATGCCTACCCTTTCCCATCCAACCTAATCGTAAGGGATGCGTATGATAGGCACATGATGACATGCACGACGATATGCGTGTTGAACCAACACAATGGGTCACGCCAAGGCGTTGATGGCCTCATACACGTCTCCCTTTATGTCTTCAGAGTTGCTGTCAGGTACTCTACACTTGAGTCTACGTAGTACTCTCAATGAAATCTTTAGTACCTAGTATATCACGCAAAAGAGGGGAAAGTGGAAACCAATAAGCGGGTTATGAGCTGTTGTGATAGTCTAACCTGGCAAGAATCCCTGGATGGGGCTCTCCATTGACAGCTTGAAATTTATAATGGGGTGAAGTTAGATATCTTGGTGACCGTTTTAAGCCGAAGCTAATGCATTTTCTCTGTACTAGGGTTGTCGACCATACCGGAACCCTTGCCCGGGGAGTTCCCGCTCACCCCCTTGGCCACCGTACACTAGGACGGAGTAGGTATGCTGCTGGTTTGTGAGTATTTCCGTAGTGCGGAGCAGGAAATGGAAGTATCCACAATGGTACGAATGATCATGGGTCAGCCCATGAGTGAGAGAATTCCCACGCAAACAACTGCCCATTTAGCTACAGTGTCGTGACGTGCCGAAAGCATGACTATCGATCGCCGTGACAAGACGCCAGCATGCAGCCAACAGCGTTCCATAAAGATCTTTGGAGTGGCCCCGTACAGAATAGACATTGATATCGATCCCCGCCGTCGGGTCCGCCGTGGTATTGGGCGCAACGTCAGGCGGGCCGGACTACAAGATCAGGACAACCACCCGGTCCCTGGATTTAGAGTTAGCACCGCTTTCTGCAAGAAGACGGCGCCTGACCTAATTGGGAGAAGTTGTTATATGCAGCCTGTGAGTGGCCTGGCCCTCGCAGAAGCGCTGTAACGTACGTAATGCCTGCAAGAAATTAAGAATTGGCCGTGGTGTGCCCGTGTCTCGGGTTCCCTCATCTCGGACGAGAAGCGGACAGTAGGAACAGCCTCTAATCCAAGTGCAAGGCTGGTAAAACGGTTATCCAGCATACCGCATGTAGCGCGTTGTTTGCCGAGCAAACAGTAAAATGCCGGTTTTCTACTAATGACTAGTGTAGGGTACAGAATATCAGCTAATTATGAAAGCCGTTTAACAGAGTCTACACTTAACGAGAGAGTTAACCATCTCGAGTCTAGTGTTTGTTCTAATCTTGCATTGATGTTTGCAAGTCTTGCCACAGCTAACAAGCCCGTCATACTCCATATCAGTAGTGTGTTATATGCCCTACACGACAGGAGGAGGTTCTTGCTGGGATCCTCATAAAATCAAGTCGAAACTGCATGTACATCACGTAAAGAGGATCTAGACTAAACCTAACGCTTCTCGGGTCCTGGGCTATCATGGCACGGCTCTCTCCATATGTGGTATAGTGGAACTACTCCATACATCGCAACGGGTTCCAGCCCTTCTCATAACATGGCCCTCCCCACGTGTTATCAGGGCCGTCATGTCTCTCATCTCATACACAATTACGAAGGGTACCGCCCTCGAGAAGCTTATGTATGACCTTGTGTGAAGAGTACAGAGGAGTATCGTCCCGTCGCTTTCCCCAGTCGTTCGAAACTTTCTATCCTATTTTTACGTTGAGATATCGATTTCATACGTGAGGATAGAAAGAAACGTAATACTTAAATATCACAAGGTCATATTATACCCACAGCTGCTAGGATTCTGCATCGACGCTTTGACTCGAGCCACTTCTAAAATCTCGTCCCGTTCCGCACCCAACCTGGAAGTCTGACCCCGCCAATATGAAGACTACGATACTCCATATTTCTCAGCTTGTTCGCTCTGCCCTGAAAGCCTCTTTCTTTCACCATGTCGAACAGACAGAAGACGAATCAGAAAAGTCCACCGCATCCTCTGAGCTAACATGCGTTGCCTCACAGCTTCACGGTGACGCCTTAGCTGTGGCCACTCAGCTGGATGGAAAAGTATTACATCTTTCGGACCTCACTAAGGTCTTTGCGTCATGGCCGACAGCAACAAACAAACATATCCGTGAATTAGAGGCTTTAGTCGATTCTCTACTGGAGCGGATCGTCACAAATGAAAAGAAGCTGAAAGCTCTAAAACAAGCTGATTTTGCCCGTCTCATGTCTTTGTTAGTCCATACAGCCCAGCTCGCTCGATATATTGCTGATATGTTCTAGGTGGTACCCTGACGCAGAATGGCCCGAGTTGAAGGTGGCAACAGCGTATTCAGTATGGATATTTGTCTGGGACGATGAAATCGATGCGGGTGATACGGATGCCGCAACTAACGAGGGCTTGGCACAAGCGTACTATAGACAATCGCTCGCCTATATTCATAATCAACTCGGCCTCGATAAAGATGGTGAGAATATCACTGAGGCACCACACCAGAACATGACGCTCTTTGCAGATGTAGGGCGTGGCGTACGAGAAGCAACCGATACTCAGCAACGGCAGCGATTCTTCGACGAGCTGGAGAATTTTATGCTCCAAGTTGGTGTTGAACATACTCATCGGATGGCCGGAACCATACCGACCACAGAGGACTATATGAACATAAGATCGGGATCAGTCGGGTGCGCTCCACAGATCGCTATTACTGAGTGAGTGTCCAGTTTGATTTTGTATGGTTTTCCAAGCTTACACACGTTATAGCTACATGCTGAAGATAAGGATTCCCGAATCGGTCATGGAAAGTGCAGCTATGAAGGCGCTCTGGAGAGAGACCGTCTATATATGTCTTATTCTGAATGATGTCTACTCGGTCCAGAAAGAAATAGTAAGTCGAGAGGCAGCAGCTTCTTTGCTAAATCCTAACCGGCTTATAGGTTCAGGGCTCGCTATTGAACATTGTGCCCGTGATGTTCAAGAATATGAAGCAAAAGAGCATGGAGGCTGTGTCCAAGGAGCTGGATCTGGCTCTCAAGGAAACAATGGCAAGATTTGAGGCCGCTGCAGACGCCCTGGGCACGATAGCGCCTGAGGATCCACAGTTACACGGCAACATCCTCGAGTTCATCAAATGGTGTCGTTATTTCATTACAGGGGTACTCTACTGGAGTCTGGAGTCACGTCGCTATGGAATGGCGAAATGCATCAATGCAGACGGCACTTTGAGCATCATATTATAATACCGTACGTGTCATGACGGAGTTGGTTTTATTCGTATTCAAGCGTGTCATAGACTAATAGTCGTAATCAATTGGAAATCCATGCGAATGTTACTTGCCGCTGTTGCAGCCGAGTCCTGCAGAGTTCGCTGCGCGTCAACACCAACACGTGGGGACTACATCAAGGGGTCCCTTCCTCCCCACCTACAGTAGCTTATTCTCCTACGTAAGCGACAAGTTAATTAGGGTAATTAACCTGACCTGTTTCATTGCATACCAGGATTCTGTATTAGTTCTACGCTAGAGTTCCAGGGCAATGGCCGGGGTCCTGTCAAATATAGTAACTGATAAGAAGATCATCAAAGCAAGGAATCAAGTGCTCCTCAAGCGATTAGATAAGACGAGTCCAAACAAGCACATCTCACGTAACATAAGAATTTCACTGCACCGTGGAACCAATATTCAAGTGCCGAGTTAACAATCGCCGACTTGCAGGAGAAACCCCTCTGGCATGTAGTGTTGCTAACAGCTACTAGTATAGTTAATTACCAACTGGACTTAGCAGTACACTAGTTTCTACCAGGATTAGCCTGGATTATCTCGAAACACGGATCACGATCTCCAATGGCAGAGCAATGAAAGCTCACTTTGCCCTGTGTCAGATTGCATGGATTCTCGGCGATGTCCATTTCTACATAGCGTATTAAATGGGTTCGCTCGGGAGCATTACCAAATCCGTGGTTGGATAGATTATGTACCTAATGATTATAAAATCTTATTTCACTTTGTGAAAGAAATAGTGGATTGCGTTTTCCAAATATCTTGTTTACTTCACTATCAATTTCCTGGTGCATTTTCCCCTCCGACAACAATATAGCGCAGTCACAATGTACGCCCCGCTGCTCTTTGCAATTCAAACCTTCATTAAGCGCCTGATCCGCCATACGTTCTATCCTAATTTTATCTAGCACACACTAACTATACAATAGCTATCTCGATATTATCCTTGAAGCGGGACAACGGCGATTCACATGGTCACTCGTCTTCTTTAGGTGAGTCCCCTTGTAGCTATAATGCCGAGCTTATACCCTTCATAGGTCCATGCATATACTCATGTACAGCGTATTCTATCGCACTTAACGCAATCTAGTACACACTGTGTTCTAATTCATTGTCACACCACCCTCGGGTCGGAACGACATATTACGCTACGATGCTATCCGCCCACGATATATAGGATAGTGTAGTGAACGCAAAGCGCGGGGGTAAATACTAGTTCCCAGTATCAACCTACTCTTGCTTAAGTGAGGGGCTGTATATCGATTACGTAAAATCTTGCAAAGGCGTTAGCTTGTAACAGTGCTCTCTTCTGTACACCCAAGTATGTCAGCTAATAGGGGAGTTACGGCAAGTCGAACTGAGATGGAATTTGGGTGTAGATACACCAAGATGCCAGTTGGTTTCACTCTGTTCCAGCCATGCGTTTTGAGCAAAATCTTTGCATATGCTGTTGGCATTGCAATGCCGCATTGCCCTGGGGGCTTGTGTTCGGGTAGGCACAATAAACCCCATATTCATGCTCACCGCCAACAAGATCCAACATAAAGACGTAATTGGCCGTCACGAGAGCCACCTATGGGGATTTGAGGGTCGGGTTTTAGTCTATTCAGTTGTACTATTTTCTCTCTGACGTGTTAGAAAAGAGAAGCGCAAGACTTAGTCTAAGGCATAGCTTCTGGGTCTTTCAATAGTCGACGGTGCTTAGTCTCAAAACTAGTATGTAGTTTAAATATTCTTGTCGTTACACTTCGGAAATAACTTACTTATTGTGGGGTGCGGACGGATGATCGCCAGTACCTCGCTAGGTATTCAATATCAGCATCCTTGCCCCAGTAGCAAGAAAGATGCCAGAGAACTGCCATGGCATGGCATATCTTGACATCTGTTATTCTCTGCATGCTACCAACCCCGCGAGTTGCAGATAACATGCATGACACGGGACTTATTCATGGTTACCTTGTTCCGCCGCAACAATCGTCCTGCCTTCATTCCTAATATTTCGAGCTAACTTCGATTCTGAAATACCTCGACTCGAAGAGGAACCTAACATCTCGTTTTAGCTGCTAATTATAAGCCTTAACGGTTAATTATATTATATTCTAAAAGACGCTAAGGCGCATCTTCGGCCACCCATACGCTTACATATTCTGACAGTGGCAGTTGAATGTATCACTGAGTTCAGTCGACGTCCTGCGAGCTTGTGTAATTTTTGACAAGTTGTACTAGCCTGCTCAGGGTAATTGCCAGCCACCTCGGGATAGTCGATTGGTTAGGTTATTACCAAAGGTTTAACGCAACAGTGATACCAAATGTTCTCGTGGTGTTCGTATTGAAGCTAATACCGCCACCCTGGCATCATCGTCAGTGCCGATTCCCAATTTCTTGTCATAGGCCGGCGGGGTCTCTATAACACTATTTAATCTAATAGCCAGGGGTTTCCGGCAACGGCGCTTATATAGGCCTAGAGTCAAGATAACTCTACGCTAGCTAGTATGGTGACGGAAGCTCAGTACCACTATTCTGACTTCAGACGAAGCACCCGGAGATCCTACTTAGCTCCCATACCCAGAACGCTGGTTCGTCCCCAAAGGTGACGGGCCGAGGCCACATACCTAAGTACGACGTTCTTATGCTGTTGGCTGCGGACGGAGCACTATATGGAGTACGATACCGGCCTATTCAATGTCAAGGTGGCCAGGTTACATGGTTCTTTCGCCGACTCATTCCTGATCCAGAATTTTAAGTGAGATAACGTGGCGACAGCTTTCGTCACACCTCGGTGTAACAACACTAATGAAGAACGCAAGTCAGCCAGCCGAGGCCAGCAATGTCTCTCACCTCTGTCCCTGGTCCACGCCAGATTCTTTGATGAATACCTCGTGCAGAGCGTTTCATGGTCAGCTAAGCGCAATTAGGCATGGACTCCGTTGACATGACCGATAGTACGAACCCGAATCCTTAAGACGTCTTCTATACCTCGGCCATGTGACAAGATGTGCCTTACAGGGTTGTGTCACGGCGTGCCAACTTAAAGCATATGAAACTAGTGTATCCGGGATTGCTCATGTTGATCCGCAGCGGGATCACTAGTAAACCTTGTTTTGCCGCTTAACGCCTAGCTCAACCTCAACTGGGCGATATACCAGGATATCAAGTATCATAACGCTGTGACGGTACCGGGCTTCAACTAAATACACCACAACAGTGAACCTGTTTCCGACGGCCAGGGCGGCAGGCCTTCCATAATAAGCACCTCGATTCTTCGTGTGCCTACTTCTCCCGCTATCGTGATTAGCACTAACGGGATAACTATAAGCCTAAATGCTACTCATCAGTATCAGATCATAACGACAAGCCGTAGGAGCTCAGGTGGAAGGTATTGAAAGATGATAGATTGAATACGAATGCCCAATGGTCATTTATCTTATGTCAAAGGTGTCTACCATACAACCAGCGTAGAGATAGTCTATGCCTATAATATTCGCTTGGGAGCACATCTCAAGGACACTACAGTTGTTACTCAATAGATGAACTCAGTCGGGATGTATTATCATCAGATATACTTTCCAATTACTCTAATTATTATCCCATGAAAGCATCAGCTGCCCTCTCTCTAAAATATCAGTAGAGTATAGTTTAAGTGAGTCTATCTATATTGTTCACCTTGCTACCGGGCTATTAGCTTTTGTTTCTGACATGTTTCGAGTGGTCGTAAACTCCTAGCAACATTTTTTTCTATCCTACACATTGATCGGTGTGATAAGTTAATTGTAGGCTTAATCCCCTTCTCTTCTTTGCAGAGTGGTAATCTCCGCGTGATAATCGTCTAGTAGAGCAGCGAAATAATAGTCTTAAGGTAACTGCTAGTTGTATTTCTTTCACTAATAGTAATTAGCCTACGTTTTTGAGACGTCCACGAATGCACATTGCATGGCGAACAAGCGAAGCATCTCGTATCAACAGCTTTAAGACCTCTTAGGCAAACATAGCAACAACCCCTATCCAGCTCAAGTACCAAATAACTTATAGAGCCCAATATTCACCCTAAGACTTCATACTAGTTCTTACAAGCGCCTAAAAGCTCACCCAAACATAGGCCAGAGCTAGGAGCCTCCGCAATACGTATTGTAGTCGGCTAGGGACTACCTTTAATATATAAAGGAGGAAGCCAGTGCTAATAATAATCTCAAATTTCTCCCAGAGATCAGTGATAGCGTTTATAAACGAGACCACAAAGGGGAGGGTGATTTCGCACAAACACAATCGCTAGATGGGTTGTTACCCATCGCGGCGCTAAGCATTAGGTATGAAACTAGTTTGAACAGCCCTCCTCAAGATACTTATGGTGACTTATGAAAACTGACTCGCCATTGAAAGCCTCTTGAAAGAAAGGTTCATGAATCAAGGATGTGAGCGGGCCGGTCCGCCTTCCGCCGTATTAGCTCCTGATCTTAGTCTCTAAAGCCTGGGATGGGCAAGGGTGAGGCTGTATAATTTCAAGAATGCCGCTGTCATCTCAGTATCATTGCATCACTTTCTGTGAACGGTATAATAAAAACTATTGAGGCGTTTAGATGAGTTTTCTCAATACGCGATATTATTATCCAAGCGAACCTATTTTCCAAGAGAATTATGCTGATAGCTGTTGAGCACCCAGAGTTGGTTGGTTTTGATCTTGATTTATATGGGAGATTTAGGCCAATATGAATCAAATATAGTTTATGTCGACGAGGATAAAACGTGATGAACGAGAGGCGTTATTGAACTCGGGCTGCGTTATACCAATCAACTGCAGCAGCTTTTGCTCAGGGGTTGTGGGACCCGAGCTTGGGCTGAGGACCCTGCTGGTTCGCTAATTGGCGCGTTGCGCTACAGATCTTAGATCATCGACCACATAACAATGACACAATGACGCAATGAATATAAAACATTAACTTGTCATGAATCATCCTTCGGAGGAAATACGCCCAACGAGAGTTAAAGTTCGTCATGATCTATCATTTGTGTACTACATTCTATAATAATATAGAGTTAGTCTACCACGTTGCCGCCTATATTCTGCAAGATGCACTCTCCATCATCATTATTGACAACTGGAAGTAAACAATATCGACGTCATGATTTCACCCCTCGTGCGACGTGCTGTCGACCACCATAAGAAGCGCATCATCTCGCGAGCTGCTGTCCCGACAATTACTACTTGCTATTCAAGTTTAGCCCAACGAACGCTCTCATCAATCTCTTTCCAGTCTCAGCGGCCACAGAATCAAGCATCGTCGACACCATTACAAACCGTCAGAATGTCTTCCACTAACTCCGCCAACAAAAACTTCACGCGAGATGTTCTTTTCAACTGCAAGGGCCGTGTCGCCCTCGTCACAGGTGGGTTTATTCCAGGCTTGATTAGCAAGCACTGCCCTTCTATGACGGTCAATCGAACATCGATCGGGGTCTCTATAAAACCAGATGTGGCTGACTATTGTCATGATTGACACAGGAGGCGGCTCCGGCATCGGTCTCATGATCACCCAAGCCCTCGTAGCCAACGGTGCGAAAGTATACATCACAGGCCGAACAGGCGAGAAGCTCGACCGCGTAGTAGAGAAATACTCAGAAGGCCCAGACAGCATCATCGCGGTGCGCTCTGACGTAACCTCGAAAGACGGGATCATGAAGCTCGTCAAGACAATCGAATCAAAAGAGCCCAAGGGTCTGCACATTCTCGTCAACAATGCAGGAATAAGCGGCTCGACGCTCGAGACGTCGGCGTCGTCGGGCGAGGAGGCGAAGAAGAACTTGTTCGACGCCGAGGCCTCAACCTTTGAGGACTGGACCTCCGTGTACCAGACGAACGTGGCGCAGCTCTTCTTCACGACGACGGCGTTCATGCCACTGCTGGCAAAAGCCAGTGATCAAGAGCACGGATGGTCCAGCTCCGTCGTCAACATCACCTCCATCTCCGGCCTCGTCCGGGGCTCACAGCACCACTTCCAGTACAACGCCAGCAAAGCCGCGGCAAACCATCTCACGCGTATGTTGGCTACCGAGTTGGCTGCGGAGAATCGCATCCGTGTACGCATCAACGCGATTGCGCCCGGCGTCTTTCCCAGCGAGATGACGGCAGGTGAGAGCCGAGACGATCAGAAGAGCGAGCTGCCGAAAGATAAGTTCGTCGACAAGGTCCCGGCTGCGCGACCCGGAAAAGACGAGGATATGGCACAGGCTGTGCTAGGTGTTGTGTGCAATCAGTACATGAATGGCGCCACGGTAGTTGTGGATGGGGGTTACACTATTGCCATGGGCTGTTAAGCCGAACGCTGAATGTATGTACGATTATGCCATAATGAGGTCTGCGGTAATGAAAAGAATGCTTAATTATCACAATCAATTGAATCAGCGCCGAGTTAGTCGGTCGCTCTCGATTTCATAGTCTCGTTTATACCTATGTGAGACAAGTTGATAGTATATCGCGCCGCATGATTAGCTCATTAAAAGAGTAAGATATGATACTCCGTAACATCCTTCGTACAGTTAGATGGAAATGGATGAAAGGCGTAGTTGAGTTTAGAACTGGACCTAGGAGGTTAACTGCATGCCACTGGAACATAGATCTTCCCTGTGATTTTAGTTTGGTCAAACGCTCAATTAGCTTCACTCTAACGTCCAATGAGACTGAATATCTCAGGCCATCTCGTGCGCCTTAGCGAGGAGAAGAAAAGGAAAAATGATGAGGATACGCCGCTTGTTTTACCAAAGGTTATACCCGTCCCGGAAGACATTCAGCATCAAGGTAAGTGCCGAGTTGGGATAATGTCCAAACACAAGGGTAGTGGCGTCTAGGGACCAATCATTGGTCATACCATGTATTTTCTTTTTTTTTTCTTCCTTGATTCTTTTGCCTCGATCAATCGCATGCCGAAATATGTAGATACATCAGGCTCAAGAAGAAAAGGGGATCCCAAGCCAACTCCACATCAAGCTCACGTAAGTTACAGACTGCATGGTCAATTAGCACAGTGTAATGTGAATTATGAAGACATGTCGCCTGCGAATTTTCTAAGCGTAGGGGCTAGGAGCTTCATCAGTTCGCCTCTCCCAGCTGATTCGTTGCTCAGACTACATCTTCAAGGTATCAGAGACGCGCAAATGCCCAGGGCAGTCACACGACAGGCAAGTCGATCTAGATCGATGATCTAGATCTGATAAGCCAACAGACGAGTAGAGCGGGGATTGGCGAAGAAGACATACCGCGCGTGGAGGAAGGTAGTAGGTAAGCATATAGTCACGAACTAATGCACCCTTTGTTATCTGCAGTCAGCCACCAACGCGCAGAGCAGCTAGCCAGCTAGACGAAACGCGGGAAGCCAAAAAAGGATGAGCACGAGCATGAGCATGAACACGTCTTAAAAGCCCCGTCCCCCACGGACTAATGCACTACGTAGTATATACAGCAGGCCAGGTCGCACACAAGAAGAATAAATAGAGCCACGTGGGATGCCGAGCGCGGCCTATATCAATTTTTCTGATTCTACATTAGGACTATAAGAGTCTACCTGTTGGTGGGCAGTGTAAGTAGCTGAGTAAATAAGTAAGTCAATATTCTAAGGCTCCTTACCCCTTTGTCGTGTACTCTCCGCACCTTGTTCACCCATCTACCATCCAGTCAACAGACGTCCCTATCCTCATTATCAAGTACATCATCATCATTATCATCATCGTCATCAGATCGTCACCCCATTCCCCGCGTGTTGTTCCATGAGCTCTACAGCGCGCTTAAGCACGTCGCGATCCTTCTGAAATGTAAGCCGTTCGAGCGCGCGATCGGGCCGCATGAAAGCCGTCTTGAACTGCGACTCGCCCTCGCCCGCGGTGCCGTCGAGCGTCGCGACGAACCACCACACGAGCTTGACGCCTTTATCCTGTCCGAGGTCGCGGACATCGAGCATGAAGGGCTCGACTAGGCCGTCGTAGACGCGGGGCACGTCGCATACGTTGGCGGGCTCGCGGTCCGAGGGCGCCCGCGTCACCAGCCGCAGTGGCCGTAGCGCAATGCCGTATCCGGACTCCTCGCGCACCTCGCGCGTCACGGCCGCTTGCCGGCTCTCGTTACAGTTGCGCCGCCCCTTGGGGAGCACCCATTCGTCGCACTTGCTGTGGTACAGCAGACACACCTTGTTCGGGTACGTCGAGGTGTCGAAGACAATGGCGCCGCAGGCCTCGACGAAGAGTTCCGAGGGGTAGAGCGTGCTTTTCCACCTGAGGTATTCTGCCATTTGCCTTGTCCTTCTTTCTCGTCTTCTTCTTTCTGCTCGTCTATTCCCTTAAAGCTGAAACTCGACTTTGTCACCCGAGGGGTTAGATGATCTCGTATTATCTTGGATTTTCCCCACCCCTTCGGCGCTCTAGTAAGGACGGGGACTTCGAATTAGGGGTTAGTCGTTGTCGAGAGACCAGAATGGTCGTTTAATTGGTATATCGCTCTTTACAGATTTGCTTCAGGAGATAGGCATAGAAGAGCGACCTGGTTACGCCTTCTATTCATGCGCCACAGAGGAGAACAGTAAAAGGGGAAGGCTTGTTTCCCGCGCCAGCGACGGAGGCGGGGAATAAGAGAATTATTACGGCGCACAGAAGAAAAGAGAGATAAAGAGAGAGGAAAAGAGCAAAGACGAGACGAGAAAGAAGATAAGTGAGGCCCACCAGAGAGCGACCCAGGCTTCGTTCGTCAGAAACCACCTAACCAACCTAAGCCACATACATACTTACATAACATTCGTTCGTCCGTTCCCAGTCGACCGATCCAACAACACCATGTCACATCCCACACGGCCAATTGATCGATTAGGCGGCGGGTGAAGGATCTAGCGATCAGGCGAACGATAATCGAGTGAGACAATGAGAGATAGATAAAGCGAAAGAGAGAGCGCTAACCAGTAAGCAGAAGAACCGGGCGACCCGGCTTTTGCTGGCAGTCTTTCTACCTGCCTGTCAGATTTGACGTGAGACGGGCTTTCGACGAACGGACGAGTAAAAGTGAACCCGTATGCGGGTGAGGAGGGTGTGTGTGACCCGACGGCGGAGCAATCATCGTGCGCCGAAACGTGTAGAAAATCGACAACAAGCTCCCTTCTTTAGGATTCAATGTGCATGTTTTGGACTTAGAGATATCGTACATGCACGACTGGGAGGGTAAAAAAAAGTTTTTTACTGGCTCCAACGCTTGCTGTTGCTGACTGAACCAGGAATACGACTGGTGGTGGTGCTGCTGCTTGATGCTTGCTGGCTGGCTGCAGCCGCGGCCTAGCTAGTGAAGTGGCCGTCCATCTGTGAGATGTCAGATTTCCGGTCTTGCTGCATGTTCGTCGGCACGCGGGGGGCTCGGCTGCTGCTGCTGTCTGACGCATGTCGACAAGGGTTGTAGTCGTTTTTGTTTGGTTCTCGTTGTCCCATCACCAACAGCGAAGAGCAACAAACGGACGAACGAACGAACTAGAGACGAGCCATGGCGGGGCCCAGAGACAGCGGTAGCGAGACTTATGATTCGGTTCCGTTTCTGGTTTGGTATCGTCGTCCTGGCTCGTGCTATACCGCATGAGACGATGTGAGCCGCGCATCCATGGCTGTGGGCGAGCCAAGGCTCTGGAACTAGCGACGTGAGTGGCTATTCGCCGGCGCTCTGCGGAGAACTGCTGCGCGATGAGGACCCAAGATACCCCAAGCAAGCGTGGGGCCCTCGCAAGTGTTCATGCCCGCTCATGCTTGGATCCGGATGCGGCTGGCTCGTTGGCCTGGATGGAGGGGATGAGGAGCTGGAAATATGCAGTTGGTTGGCACCGGAACGCGGGAGAGAGGTTCTGGACACATGCATTTCCGGGACTACTGTACACTACTGGGACGGTAACAACGACTAATACTAGGTACAGGTAGGCGAGCAACGGAACGGTCATCTACCAGGTTACCGTAAGCGGGGAATCACGCGAGGAACAGTAACTGCGCTTGTCGATGCATGACGGGCAAGGATAGGTTTCTAACTGGCAGAACTGGGGAGGGCGAGAGAAAGACAGACACCATATTGGATTTTGATTATGATATTTCCCAGTCGCTATATATGTAAGCACCTAACCGAGAATCTGATCTGCAGCAGCAGGGTTCGGCGATATAGACTCAACCCAACCGTGGGCGCCGGGGTGATAGCAGAAGCCGGGGGCAAGAAGGAGACGGCGGCTAACTTCTCCTCTGGCACTATCATCCAATGGGACAACCTGCCAGACCAGAGGGAGAGTCAAAGGTAGGGTAAGAGGTATAGGAAAGAGAGGAAAGGAAGAAGACGAAGAGAACGACGAAATCGGCGGTTGAGCCGGGGAAATGAGCAAATAATCTAAGTACCAAACAGTCCAAGTAACTAAACTACTATCTGGACCAGGGTTGTTGGAAGCGAAGCGGTAAACTCTGGTTCGGTACCGTACCTTACACCGCCAAGTAGTAGAGCGAAGGAAAAAGACAGAGACTCGCATGGTGCGTACGGGAACTTGCAATGGAATGCGCTGGGCCAAGTTGACTACCGTAGTGACACCATCTCTTTCTCTCTTTCTGTCATGACTAAACGAGGGGGGAATGGACGGCCGGGATAGAACGGACCTGAGTCGAGGTAGTAGTAGACCAAAGTAGAAGCAGAGGAGATGAGGCCATCTACACTATCTACGTAGATTGCCTACATGACCTCAGGTTACCTATCGATAATGACAAGTCGGCCGACCATTGACAGTCGTGCGTCGCAACGTCGGTGGGGTGGAGGGGAGAGGAGGGGTTCGTAGAGCTTTGTGGCACATATTAAATTCGGCTTAGAGTACTCGCCGCTTTTTGCTCAGGCCCCGGCTCACTCAATTGCCAGTCAGGTGACTGAGGACCTCGGGACCTCGGAGCTACGTACAATTATGTATAACTTATGCAAAACGGTTCTCAAATCCGTTGTTTTGGGGTGCCGCAATGCACTGACAAGTTTGAAGTTGTAAGTCACTCCTAGGAAGTTAGTAGATGCTCGCTATAAATTAGATAATAATGTGTATGCTTACGGCATCTTATGTGCTTTCAACGGAGGCAAGGACTGTCATGAAATGTTTGAGATGTTTGAGCAGGCTTCATGCGACCAGTACAGCTGGGACCAGTACGGCGATAGACCAGCACAACTTCGTAAGAGGCTTATGATTTCTTCCCCAACTGCTAAACCAAGTAACTCAAGAAGTCACTGATTGATGATTGCAACATGCTGGAAGATTTGTCTGTTAGGGACATCCTCTTCTTGCATACAAAGCCCGATTACTGGCTTGAAGGCGGGCGTGCACCCTGCGTTCGTCTATTACTTTTGGGAATATTTGACCCGGCAGTCTGGAGCCGAGGAATTCTTATGTATAGGGATAAGAAGTGAGCGGTTGTAATGATTAATAGCAGTGGTAGGATACATCTATATAAGTTGGCAATATATCATGTTTTGGTAAGCCGAGATTCAGGACTTGTAGATTCCTGGCAAATCTCCGGTTGGCCATAAGAGTCGGGTGGCAGCATATATTAATACACTTCTCTACTAGAGAGATTGTGCGCAGTCCCCCCTTGACTGACTTCGTGTGGCGTTCTTTCATACTCTAGGAGACACGGGTACTCAACCGCGTGATGTTTCTCCCTCTGCAGGGGTTGACATGGATACGTCACAGTGAACATCGACTTTGAACGAGATTAAAGAATACGCCAACAGACTTGAGGCCCATACCAAGACAAACTTCCAGTATAATGTGAAAGTTTTGGAAACTCTGCTCCTGCGGGAAACAATGCAAGCATAGCTGTTCAAAGGATGGACTAATGACTGAGTGATTACCGATATTTACTATAATAGCGACACTAGAAAGGAGCTAGGAATAACCGAGGCCGGATCTGATTGCGTGCTATGCATATTGAACGCTCTTGAAGTCCTGAAACGCAGCTGTCGTGTGTCCTACTGGAGGGTTTGAGAGTATAGGTATCCGCGGCTTTCTATTCCAAACAAGGTCCATCATAAACAGCCGGAGGTTTCCTGTGTTGTAGTTCAACGAGGGCATTGGACACACTATTCAAAGAACAGTTATGAATATCTAACGTAAGGTACCTTAGGCCCTTGAACCTCTACGATGCGGCTTCTCGCGTTGTCGCGGCTGACAGCGATTCGCAAACGACTGTTGTTGCAGGAGAGCCCACCAACACAAGTAAAGCTGCAACAGGTAGGTTCCTTTTTGACACTGGTGAAGGAATAAATGTTATTCCCCGGCTACAGAAAGCTCCTGCCTTATAAAATCCATTCCGAGCATCAGGTTTTAGGCTATGCAAGGAAGATAACGTTGAATGTAGGAGTTCGTTAAACCCGACGTCCCCCCAAAAATGAATAGAGCTATAATAAACTCCTTGAGGGCGGTACCCTAGAGTACAGTCTAGAACAACTAGTATAAGATCTACTGAGTCTAATACTGGCTGATGCTACCAAGTCCCATTATACCTTTGACGACGGTATTGAGAGGTCCCAGACGGCGGCCAGTTTAGGCCAGTTTAGGCCAGGGTGTCGAGGGATACGCTATGTCATCCTTCGGTTCGAACCTTACGACATCCACAGTGGGCTGCTTTTCTACCCAAGACTGGCATGGGTATCTCATGGACTATATGGTTGCTAGGCACGTAGCTATCTCTAATACGGATCTAAGGGAACTGGCACCCTCAGACGTTAAACACCACCAATCAATCAATCAATCAATCAGTCTAAGGGAACTGCAATAAATCCAATAGCGGCGATCCGTGAGAGAAAGCTGAAAGCAAACTATTCAGCTACCCGCAATGGTTTTAGTGAGCAGGATTCGATTGTCGTGCCTGACCGAAAAGGTTATAGGATCGAAAGCGGAGTTATCTGTATCATTGCCGGCTAGAGAGGGATTTCGACCACCATCTTCCCTTTGAGCTCATGATAATCATTTACTTCGAACCCCAATTACAAGCACGCACATGAGGGCTTGTGGCACCATCTGTTCTTGTATAGACTTCTATAAATTGCAACTCAATGCAAGATGGCCAACGCGAGGGTTTGGGCGGTGCACGCCTTGAAGGAGAGAACAAGCATCGGTTCACGCTTACTACTGACTGGACGACTAGAGCAACTTTCAAGGGCCAAATCATAGTATGGAGAGCGGCGTGGATGAAAAAGCTAAACTTAGGATACGGATCTTGTAAAATGTTTAAAGCAGAAGATAGTTATATTTGCTTCCATGATAAAAACAATAGTAAAGCTACGAAACTGGGCCTTGTAGTTGACGAGTCTACCGGTAGCTCTCAAGGGAATTAGTATATCTTGGTAATATATTGAAATGAGCCTTCTTGACTCTGTATGTTCTACTTGCAACAACCGTATTCGCGCGCTTCGAGTGCTTCCAACTCTTTTCTCTCCTCCTAAAAAGAACTCTCAGATATTTGTAAGAACATCGAGACGTTTAGCAGTCTACCTTCTGCCTATATATTGAAGTGGTGTGGGTGACTTGAAAGGGATTTAGTCAGCCAGGGAAACGGACTTGGCTAGTAAGGGTGGTATAAAAAGGGGGTCAAAGGCAGTCAACTACCTAAAAAAGAGAGGTAGGGCAGCGATTCTTTTCACCAACTTCATAAATACAGCGTTTTATTTCATCAAGATCACTAAGTCCCCCATCTTTAATATGTAATTGCGAGATAAATAAAGGATTCAGGAAGTGTAGAGTAGACTATCTGCTGAATACTGCCCCCCTAAACATGGGGACCACCCCATGGGGTTCACTTCAATATACAAAGCATTGTCGATATTATGGGGGGCAGCTTCATGCTGTTTTATCCAACGATCACCTTCCCAGCGAGATAGGTTGCCGTGGGCCTGCTGTTCCTTCCACGCAAGGGCTCCTCGATTGCTACCCGAAACATTAACATGTCATTCTCCAAGATCGAATTCATGCCCTATCCCTGCCTACATACCGGGGAATCTCAAACGCACCTCATTTACATTGCCACGTAGTGATTCCTAACGGTGGAAGTTAAGAAAAATAACGCTGTACGAAAAATTAAGAAATATTCTTAGATCAATGAACTTGGGCTTTATTAATAGTTTGTTAATAAAATTATTACTGAAGGAGGATAAATAATAGTTTGCATGTCTAGGTATAACAACTCGATAAGATGTCGTAACTAAGAACTAAGACTAATACCTTTCGGATATACTTAAGCTTATTAATGGTTTAAGCCCAGGGAAAAAGTAAGTACTCCATAGTAAAGTTGGGTAGTTATTATGCTAGGATATATGGACAATGGAACGAGAGATTGTTCCGCGTTTTTGCGTTCATAAAAAATCTTAACTGCTTTCCTCGTGGGGCGACTTTCTAAGAAGTTGCTTTAGTTACACGGTCTTGTGATGAATATTCGAATCCGTTTTGGAGTAAAAACGGTTGCTTTGTATTTATTGCGGTATATTTACGGTAAGCGTTTCCTGGAAGGCATGTGAGTTTGGCTTGGGCTAAAAGCGGCATGGCTGAGGTGAAGCTCTACAGTATGTCAGAGGTAGACATTCCTCCAGAGACCCATTCGCGATGCTGCCATATCGCGTCTAGTCGCGCTAGATTGAGGGGTTGTTGGTTGGAGGGGTCTGAAGGGGTTTGGAGGGGCAATAAATGCCGCTATCTACTTATAATCACAGATTGTGTGTTCGCATGTTTGTAGACATGGAGGCGTGGTATTCGTCTTCATCAATTGAGAAATAGTTGGCTGAAATGGTATATAGCAACAGTAGGACTCTAAGCCGATGACGTCTATGATTCGGTGCGTTTTAGATATGATCCATACCCTGCACTTGCGCTTTGATAGGAGATGAATTGCACACCTTCGGTAAAGGATGTTCTTGAAACGCCATCTGGTAGATGGGCATTATTAGCTACGCCTGTACTACGTCGGGCAGGGGACATTTCATGTGAAAGTGGGCTTGCACACATACCACACACCCCATTCAACACACCATCAACGAGATAGGTCTCCATTGTGGCGCCTGACAAAAGGTGTATCACCCACCACCCACCTCCTCAGTGTGGGGGTGGTTAAGGTCAAGTGACATTCGTAATGTGAGGAGCGTGATCAGAGTACGGAGAAGATGGTGTTTGAATGTGAGCACACTAAGCAGCTTTCAAGGCAGTGAATTGGGGTTGGTATGGGGAATACGGCCTTTGGCCATGAAACGATAATGTACAGAAAGCGGCCGCATGCAACTATTGCTATGAAGATAGACACACCAACGCGCACCTAAGGAATCGGACGTGCACTCCGGCAAAACCGGCTCGGCAGTGGGAACGGCGAACGAACAGCAAGATTTTAACTGACAAACAGGGTCTTTTTGGCAGCAGCAGTAAAACAAGGTTCGCGCCGCGTTACCGCTGCGGATCATGGAGGATCATGGAGATTAGGTTACCGTGACATCTCGAGATCTCGCGCGGCGCAGGCTCTACTACACTACAATGCACCTATAGCAAGGAACATGTAGGCATGGTTCCTTGCGTGTTGTCCTTGCCTTACCCTAGCCAAGGTCGCTATTGGACTAAACGCACATAAGGTTATATACTAACAAAAGGTACTGTCTTGACTAAAGGAGTAACTAAAGTAGTAGTCCCCTTGAATCTACGACGGGAGCAGCCATGTATGGACCGTAGATCATGTAGATAGATGATACTTTTTGAGGAGGTAATTTATTATGACCGGAACGGACCGTGAAACCACTGTGTAGGTACTGTGTCTGAGTTCTGGGACACCGCCGTCGACAAAGCGGATGACGAAACTTTGGTAGGTTATCTCTGTTTGACAAAGTCTGGGTGGCGCAACAACTTTTCTGTCTGCCGGAGCTGTCCACGCGTCTTTCAGATAATCAAGGCGGGAGTTTGTCATTGGTACCGAGACCGAATTATCTCCTTAGCATCTAAGTTAGTCATTGTTTAAGTAAGGTGATTTCTCTTCTAGTCAACTGTCTATTGACACACGGCGACAACGAATTGGAGGCTGATTGTTGAAATAGTACCACGGTGCACGGTGGAGGTGTGCAAGAGAGAAGATAGAGAATAGGGTAGTTGTCGCCACACGGGTCGTCTGACCTGGGAAGATTACTGGGTTTACGCACATTGACCTCTTCAGATAATGGGGTGCGATTCTCGTGTCTTTGGTGTCTTCTGTGTCTTTTGTGTATCGTCGATAGTCTCTGCCCTACCTGAGAAATGCAATGTGCAACTCAAGTGAAGTATGGATAGATGAGGGGTTGGCTATAGTGAGAGGACTTGCCGCCGCCTCGGGAGAGTAGGCAGGTGACGGTGATCGGGGACGGATGACGACGGATTCCTCGGGTAGACACTACTAGGTATCTTTTTCGTCTTACACTGACTACAATGAATCAAGACATTGTCCAATGCTCGTTCCATTGGAAGCAAGAGATAGCGACGTATGGGACCGGTCTATGGAGCAGAAGAATTGGTGCTTTCTTGCCACAGCAGTTGTAGAATCAGTCGCCTAGATGGCGGTAACTGGCAAGTCGGTGTGTTTTCGGTGATACCTTAATATGATTATGATTGGGGTGTGATGTAGGTGTTGTAGGCTAGGCTGTATATCCATACCATGAATCAGTCCGAAGCGTGGCCCCATGCAAGTGAAGGAAGTATGTGTAATCTACTGTCATCCCTCTCCCTCACCTGGGCGAACGTGGATGGTGCTACAAATGAATGTCTACGCGCTAAGGTCTGCTAGTGTCTGACAGGAATGATGACGAACAACCTATAGAAAGTACTGCACTTGGTCGCGACGCAAGTCGTTGGCCGTAATTCGTTGATTATGTTTTGTTTGTGTTAGCATGAGGAAGGGAGCAGAAAGGGAGCATACGAGCTCGAGATATGTGCAATTGACGCCTGGCTGATGTCTCCCAGCAACACAGAGAGCCCACTCACATGGACTCGTCGGTGTCGTACTAGGAACCTCCGCTTCACATGTGTGCCATGAAAGTCGAGAGTTCTCTTCGCGACGACGTACAACTAATTGACTTGAATTGAGTTTTGGATCTGACCCAATTCAACTAAGGTGTTACGGGCCGGGGCGAAAGCTGGTTTCGAGACCTTATTGAGCTAAGTACGGAGAACCTCTACGGCTCTATCTATCAGTAGTTGAGGCACGCACAACATTTGGAGTGAGTTAGTTAACTTAGCATTGTATGTAGGCTTGCACAGGATGACCAGCATGGTGTGCTATCGTGTACTACGTCCTGACCTACCTACATGTACCTACCTTACTGCTAGGCATACCCATCGAACCGAACTGCAAGGGGAGGCTAGCCACATACATGTACTACTATTATTGGCACACCCTTACACCTATCGATTGGAGCTTGTGACTTCGCGGTTGACACATGATGCGGGTGGCTTCAGATCATGTATCTGCCTGGGAGTGTCTGGTACCGCTACTTTGCCGTACGCAGAGATACAAGCCAAGCGACCCTTCCAAAGTTGTAAGTTAAGTGCTGCTCCGGGCAGTATCCAGCAATATCCAGTAGCCTCCAGCACTGTCCATGATTCCAAAGCACCGCCTAGGCTCTGCCACGGCCTAGGCAGAAGAGCAGGGCAATATACACCAAGCCGTAAATGGAAGAATACATTAACCTTGGACGAAGCTAAAGAGGGCTCTAGCCAATGAACTGAGCGAGGATTCGAGAAATAGGAAAATGGCCCAATTGCGCTTCACCACGACGAGTGTAGCGTGGATCAATTAATCGACGGCAATTTATCTGCTGTGTTTCACTTTCGCCTCAGACCTTCGATTCAAGTTTCTGTGCACTTCTCTGCCATCTCAGAATGACTCACAACCTAGAGGGGCCAGGCTGCTGCATAAACAAAGACCCAACCTCTAACTCATCATCAGTCCAATTCTCGGCTGCAATTGGTCAATTCTGCCACTTGCATTCCGCCAAACCCCGAATATCCCGTCTCGTCATGTTTATTTTCCACGGGGAGAGGGGAGGACGGAGTTATCGTCCGCACCAGGTACTTACACTCCTTGCGCCGTCGAGGGATCTGGATGATGGATTGACGTAGTATAGGTACACTTAATAGGCTCTTGTCGGGCACGACTATGTTCTTCTTCTCGCCTTGCCGGTCGCGCCAGGAGTAGAGGCAAAAGACGAGGAACTACAGGACTACACGCCTAGCTAACCAACCAACCAACCAACCAACCATAAGTATATACCATAGTATTGGTCAACACGGGGTAGGCTACTATGCGATGACGAAGCAAGCATCGCCGTCCACCAGTCTAGTGTCGTCCTTGATCTATCAGGTCCGATCGATCCCAACCAGCATACTTTCTCAGTAAGTATAAGAGCATCTCAGTCACACCAACGCCTGAATGGCTGGGTGTACACAGGCAGCACACAGCACATGCAATAGTATCCTGCTGCGCTGCAGGCAGGCAGAAGAAGGCAGCACAAAACAATACAGCACATAGCACAGCACAGAGCATGACACGACACAACAAAACACGACACGACGGCGAACTGGGGAGAGAGATTGAGCCAATGGGTATCATGCAGCGAGTTGCCCGGCTTCGCACTCAATCTGCCTGGTGCCACGGCTCTCCTGCGCAGCCCAGATCGTGCCAATTCATTCGTGTATGTCTTCTGCCTTGGTTCTCTGCCCGTATACGAACAGACGTCCGCCCTGTCGCGACGCGGCCACCAGAAATCGTTATTGCTCCCCCCATTCCCCCTTCACTTCGCTTCGCACCAGTCTCGGTCTCGTCCCCATCGTGCGTCGCCAATCCCATTGGGCTCTATAAGCGATGCTAATCTATTCTCCTTATTCGCATATGCACAATTGGCCACATGCAAAGTTTCCTAATGGGCTATTCATTAAAATATCACGATGAACCAGCGCCCGAGCCTGAGTTCGTGCCCGATCACGTTACCCGCCGTAAGTGTGATGGTAGGTGCCTACTTACCAATTAATATACCTAGGTGCTATCTATCAATCGATCAATCTATCGATCCGCCTATCTAAAGTGCTTGCCTACAAGTGCGTGCCTCTACTGGTACAGGTAAGTAAATATCTCAGCTGGGCAAGTATCGTACGTATTAGGCAATGTGCTCAGAGCCTCTAACCAGGGTAGAGCCGCCGTAGCCAGCTCGCTTTGATCCTTTAGCACCCACCCAGCACGCCTCATTGCTAACAGACCCCAATGTTATCCGCCAATAGCCGCCCGTCAACCACCATTCCATGCGTTCTTACACATGCACGCCATTTGACTACATATGTAACTGCTAGTAGTAGTCACGGTCCAACCGAATCAGCAAAGACGCAGGCAGACGAATAGGCATACTTAGTCATGGCCAATGTAATATAGTGTTTTGTTTCATTTTTTATTTATTTTTTCACTTCTCTTTCAACATATAATCCGTTTTGGATGAGGGGAAACCATAATGCGCGAACGTTCTAGCCCACGTGCCTATCATCTTGTCCAATTGCAGCCATAGCGCGGCATGGCACGTCACGTCATGGCAGAGACAGGGCAGAGTTTGGCAAGGTTTTGTGGAAGAGAAAAGTCAAAAAGAGGGTAAAACGATCGTTGTTCAAGAGGAGCTCCGTCAATGTTGGTACCCAACGTACCACGCACATAGACTCGGTCTCGACGTATCCAAACCCTCTTCGACTAGTGACTCCAAGGCCAATTGGGACCGTAACGCACCTCGCCATTGGTCTAACGGCGGTAGCGCTCCACTGGTTTAGGTATCACAGATGCTTTCAACGTTCATCTTGTTCCGCCCTATACTACCTAGTCGACCGTAGCTCGCGCGCGAGGCCGAGCCGTGGGCACATTGTTCCCTTCGTTGTTGGGCGTCAAACACGGAACGTAGGGAGAGGCGCTATTTTTTTTCAATTGAGATGATCCTTTATGCAGGCTGCGGACAACAGACCGACGGGTAGGCAAGGTCGGGCAGGGTTTCATCCATTGGCCAGTCAGAAGCTGCAAATTGTTGAGGAACAGGCTAATCAGGAAACCTTTCCCTTGTCGATTAAAGCAAACAGGGCACATCCACTGTCGAGACACGCAACTCGTACTAAGAGAACTCTCTGATACTTGGAATGCTGTTATTGGCGGCTAGCTTATAAGTGGACAAACAATGCCATTTGCGCTTTGACTTATGTCTTCTACCCATTGGCCCTAAGAAGGGAAGAGTATAATCGGAGAGAGAGATGCTGATTTGATCACTACTTAAGCAGGGAAAGTGTTTGTGTGACGGAGAGCGTGGTCGATAGAGCCTATATCTACCTACATGTAGGTTATACCATGTACTGTGTGGTTTGTAGTACATGGTGCCCCCTGTATCTTGTGCACTCTCTTTGTCCTCTACCATCTGTTTCTTTTTCCACACGGCCTGTTTCTAGGAGGCACCTAAGATTGTGCAGTATACCCAGTAAACTAGTTTACTTCTATGTACACCAGCTGACATTTCAAAGCGGTCAGACCAGTACAACCAGGACGGTGAGTAACCGTAATGATAACTGAGTTACCTACCGAAGGTTAATAGGAGGGGGAAGTACTTTTTTAGGTTGGAGGGGTTCGATATATAGTGTGCAATGGTTGGCTGGAGTGTAAATGCAGCTCGTCTTGTTATTGGCCACGATCTCGACGATTAGTCGCCTTAGCATACAGTGGTGCCAGAGTCACTTCTGCGACCCCAAAGTATCTCATCCATCAAGGGTACAATGGGGTACGCTGATTTTATCGGTGCTCGGTGCCAAATTAAGTCAACGATAGCCTCCGTAAGTGCTCCTGGTGCTTCCCTGCGCCCCACGCCCCACCCCACGCGTCTGCCCTGCGCTACCTGATGACAACCCATGGGCCATTTTGGACGTGATGGAGGGGCGGGGAGGTATCTAAAGGAGGGGAGCAGAGGGGAGGGGTAGAGGGAGTGTGACTCCTTGTTTACAACCTCCTCGTCGTCGGTCCTCTTCCTCTTCACTACTACCTTTCTATGAAGTACTACCACCATCAGGGGACACCCACGTCTACCATCAAAAGTCGCAACCACTCATAGGACGACGGTACCTAACAGGAGACTCCAGGCTCCCGTATACTTCTCTCCACGGCCACATTGCCCGCCATCCGTAGGTACTTCGTTTCGAATCCTTTGACTCGCTAACCACCCGGACCAGTAGGCTTTTGGACCCCAACATGATATTAAGGTTGGTAATACACTAGATGTGGTAGGTACAGATAGAGTGTATGTACATGTAGGTACGTACTGGCTGTGTATGCAGAGTCTGTCTACATTACTTTAGCGTTTTTATTTCCTACTGGTATTTCTCGAAGTACACACATCAAGCTAGTTCATACCTACGCAGTCCTGTAGTCTATATAAAAACCAAGATACTTAAGGTAAAGTATGTAGGCAAGATAACCGCATATACGTAATTAGGTCTAGGGAGGTAGGTAGTAGTGGTTTTGGGCTGGGAGCGTGATGTTGGATGGTGCATGGTGAAATGTGGATGTTGGATGGTAGTGGTGGTAGTAGTAGTGGTGGTGGTGATGTTAATCATGGTGGTGCCTTGTCCCATTGTTACCTCTGCGTGCCTCCGGTCTCAGGTCTCAGGTCTCCAATCAACCATACTTACACACGCACATAGCAACTACACTTTTTGCATACATTAGAGTTGATACCGGCTTGACTCTTCTTCTTCTCCTTCTTCTTTCTCCTTTGAAGCGCCCTGGCTGCACTCATGACCCCCCCCCCCCCAACCCACTTCCATTCCATCCTCAATTCATATCGTCGACCTTGCTGTCTAGTCTATCTCCTAGCTGACAACTACGGTCAAGTTGACTACTTCCTTAACCTAATTATCTCTTGTTTCGTCACTTAACATATACATCACTTCTGTGGTGACTCTCACTTGAAGTAGACTGCTATTATATTGACCGTCACATGTACATCCAGCCGCCAGCCAGCTTATATCAGTGTGCAGCGGCCTACCGAACCTACCGAGACCTGTCCGTATGTGCCGGCTCTGCAGGATCGGACTTTAGGTGTCTCTCGTCCGCTCAGCTGTCTATTACTCACCAGGTAGCAAGCGAATGACTGAGAAGTACATCTGTCGCAGCCCGTCGCACCCCATTGCTATTATTATTTGCTACAAGCTGCCTACACCCAGCCCTGGAGTACTTAAAGCCTTCCTGTCCCACGGGGATTTCCCAGACCCTGCTAGCCCCAAGTAAGCCCGCATTTTCTCAATTTGGCTACTTACACGCCAACGGAATCGCTTGAGCCACGAGCACTTGTATAACTAGCACAGTTGTCAATTGGTATCCCATTATCCAGTCAATACCTTTATCTGATTGCTCGCTCGCTCGCATCCATTCAGTCAGAGAGCACGGAGCTGCTCGTGGTATTTCCTTGATTGATTGGGCAACTGACCTCGTCTTGGATAGTACAGTACACTGTGGTCCGTTCCACCAGCATTGCCACCCGCTCTCATCAGCTGCTATCTGGACAACCTCGCATGACCCAAGCAGCCAAGGCGTAACTGGCTCAGGCACCCATTGTTGGACGGTTCGCATTCCCACACAACCTCAAACAATAGAAACAACGAGAAAACACGCGGCATCAAACTCAATTCTTGTTTATGCTCAGGACTGATTGTTTCTTATTTATCTCCGAACTCAAATCATTGCCCTGCTATCTTCCCGCATCCAGGAGCCGTCCTCGCATACTTCTTCCTGTTTCTCTTCTTTACCCTCCCATAAATTCTTGTTGGACGCATTCAATCATCGCACTGCAAGCTCCACGGAACCAACAATTAACAAGGGAACCATAATTAACCACGCCAATTAATTCACTTACAGTCTACACTTGGGACTTACACGCACCCACGCGGATTTCATCACACAATCTCCGTCACAATCACATTCACATCTACGTATAAACAGGACCCCAGTTCTTTAGGTCTTTGTTGATTCTCTACTTAGCCGGCCATCAATCCGGCGCTCCGCTCTGCTCTCCCAATCCATTTATCTCCGTCATCCACCCGGTCGCATACATTGACAATTGCGTTGAGCATCATCATAACCATTGCTATTACCATTACCTCTTGATATCCGCGATTGAGTCACGCCGGGTCTGGTTCCTGCGTGCGTCACCCAAATTTCGCCACCTCGCGGATTCTACGTGCGCGCGCAACCAATTACAGCTTACAAACCAACGCATCATCTGCTGCCTGGCCAATGTTCCATGGCTTCCGGCTCTCCCATACCAACAGTTAACATCAATCCATCCCACACACCTTTCTCATTCTCTCTCAGACCTTCGCCATACCCTCACAGCAATCCATCCATCATGGCGTCGATGTCGACCTCCACACAGCTCCCGGAGCCCAAGAAACCATTCAACATCAACAACCTGATGTCGCCGCCAGAAGCTCCCAAGCTCGAATCATTCGCACATGGCAGCAGCAACACCAACAAGAACGTTTTCGTAAAGGCATCTAAACCTGCCAACGCCGCCATGTCTAATGTGCGACAACTTCCCGTTCCGCCACTGTCACCACCCATCTCGCCGGCAACGAAGCATGACGATGTCACAGCCATGAACGTTGTCGTACCATCTGCGAAAGATCCGATACTATTTCCCGTCCACGACATCACGAATTCACCCGCACAACAACCACTATTTGCAAGAGAAGAATTGGCAGACACTAGACATATCGTAAACCGGCATGTCGAAAATCGCTCCACCGAGCTCTTCAAGAATGCGACACCGCCAGAGCAGGATGATTATGAGCTGGTCTTATACTTCAAGTCGCAGGTCATGAAGAAGTTCACACAGAACCCCGGATCATGGCTCAAGAGAGAGCGGGCCCAACTCCTCGCCGACCGGAAGGCTCAGGCACGGCACAGACAGTTCCGGCTGCACCCCATCCTGCCCGCAAAAGTGCAGCCTGTTCGCAAAGAAGTCCAACGTGCGAAGCCTGCGAGAGCACCTAAGGTGACGAAGCCTGCTGTAGCCAAGCCCACGCCTAGCAAGCCTCGCCCCATCCGCGCGGGCCCTGGCCCTGCTGGTGCTCCGGCTACTAACACCATGGCCGGAATCCCTGCTGGATTAACCAAGCACACAGCGCGTGCACCTAGCTCGACCCCAGACCCGTCACCCCGCCGCGGCACCACGCAGACCCGGGCCGACGATGACTTCAACTCAGTGCCCGACTACTGCCCGCCGCTGTCTTCCCTGACGAGCGACACCTGCCTCAAGACGGACTGGAAGACTGGTGTCTCGGACCTGACGAACGACCCGCACCGTCATCTCCTGCACGCAGCGGAAATTGTGCTGGCATCCAGTCTGCGCCTGACGGCGGCCGTCTACCTGACGAGCAAGCGACGCATCTTCGTGCGCCGCCTGGAGTGTCTCCGCGTCGGCAAGGAGTTCCGCAAGACGGACGCCCAGCAGGCCTGCAAGATTGACGTGAACAAGGCCTCCAAGCTCTGGGTCGCGTTCAACGACATCGGCTGGTTGGACAAGCAGTGGGTCGTCAACTACCTATAAAGGTAGCCGGGGTAGTCGGAATGCGCTGCGCTGCGCGACATTCCTGCTGCATTCTGTGGCTGAGCTGCCGGGTATGCTCATAATTACTATTCTCTTCTCATGATTAAATCATGTTAGTTGTTTAGAGCCAATGGGCCTTGGGTGGCTTCCATTGGCGTCACTAATAGCATGCGTGGGCTATGTTCTTCAGCGATTTTATCTTTCTCTTATCGCGCACTTTCTACATCGCCACCAGATTGGCCTTTAGCGATACGCTCGATTTCCTCTATTTTGTCTGGCCTCCCTCAATTTGGTAATCATATCGGCTGTTTCGCGTTCCGCTAGAGAGGCATGTTTTGCTCTTTTTATGTTTGGGGGCTGTTTTGTTTTGTTTTTCCACTCGGACTGGTTTCACGGCACATGACAGCATCAAGAGGTTTCTCACATTGATACCCGGAGTGCACGAAATCCCTACTTTAGGATCTCCCCCACTCCAACCTTATTATCATTTTCACGATAGGATTTTTCATGACATTTAAGCACGCAGACATCAAGGCGGTTGGTCGGTTTTGGTCAGGTTGGCTTGGTTTGGTTCGGCTGGTATGGTATGGCTTATGGTTGGCATAGGCTTGGGTATGGGTACCAGTCTGATTTCAGGATACCTAGCCTCTGCATCATGTAACGGCGTTCTATGGAGAGGGCCCAGCAGAGATTGAAAGAGGGTTCATCTATCATCTATCATCTATCTATCTGTTTGATCTTGATCTTGTTCGATCTTGCATCCCTTCCAATTACGCGGGACAGGGACACACAGAGATTGTTGCTGTCTGCTGAGATTGGATTACGGACACTTTTTCTTTGATCGCGAAGCATTGGGAAGGAGGTCTTCACGGGAGCGGGAACGGCATACATTATACCAAGGCTATTTACTATTGCTATTGGCTAGACACCAGATACCAGATACCACTCTAGCTACCATACACATCAATCGAATGAAGCAGATTGCTCATCATCATCATCATCCTCATCACCATCGTCATCTTACTCAGTACAACCCCTGTATAAGCTCAATTGACCGCTAGCTTTGCGCTCCTGTGAAGCGTAAATCATACTCAGAATTAAGCTCTATCTGTGCTTAATGTAGTAAGAGATTGTAATGATGGATCACGCCATGACGTGTCATTGATTAACGTCAAACAAAGAATTAAATAGAATTTCACATGCATTTCGCCAAACCATGCCATGGGTCCTGCTACTGTTGGTTGCTTTTAGCTTATTATTAGTATTTACAAGGCCCCCGGTCTCTCTATTTCTGCATGCCACCTTACACGACCTTGCTTCTACAGAATTCCCCGGCTAACCTTACATTTCTACCGCCGTGGTGGCGACGCGCTTAGGTAAGGATAGGCGGGCCGCATGGCCTGTCCTTGTCTTGTTTTGTCTTTGTTCCCGCCACGACCTAATGTTACTGGTCCCGACAGCTTGGTAGCTAGCTCGCCCTGCATAAGCTCCCTCGCTGTACAATACCTTTGTCGCTACTGTACGGAACCCCCTACCAGTAGACCTTCCAGGTGGTATGTTAAGAGCTTATCCTTCTTAGTACCGCCATATAACAACTATTGTATTTAGGTGATATAACGAGGAGCGGCGGCGGCGAAACTTTATTTCTCTCCCTTCTTTAGAGTACATCACAGTAATCATGTAGAAAACTACTTAATAAACTCCGGTGAAGTGTACAGTATCCGTGGGCAAAGTAGAATATGAAGACTTTAGGACTTGATCAAACCCTTCTCTCTAGGGCAGACAATACTCATCACCCTGGGGATAGAGCTCGTGATGGGCAAAGATGTCATATCTATTATGAAATCATCTATCTCATTAAGATCGTGACTCGCTCTATGATAGTTTTCTCAGAAGCTCTATATACGCTCCTCAACTTCTATTTATTCCCCAACCCTTCTATATGGTTATCGTGCTTCTTACGTTCGACTCTTGCGCTTACCGCCGCCTCTACCACCGAAAGCCCACCCGATTTGGTTTGCCAACTTGATCTCGGCGCCGATTTCCTCGGCGTACTGAAGCACTAGGCCGGGGTTCTTTTGAAACCAGCGGCCGGCCATAACGACATCAAGCCCGGGCTCGCCACCCTTGCCTTGTAGAAGCTCCTCGGCAAGCGTGCCGCTACTGATACCACCCACAGCCGAGACGGCCATCTTATCGCCAACTGCTTTCTTAATAGCCGTCGCAAAGTGTGCTTGATATCCAGGGCCAGGCCTAATGGGACTCGTACCCTTAGGGTGTATAGCACCGGACGAGACATCAAGCAGGTCAACGCCGCGCTCAGCGAGGAGAGGCGCCAGGCGCACCGACTGTTCCAACGTCCACGACTCTGGAAATTCAGTCTTGCTTGACTCGTCGTACTCGAACCAGTCGCTGGCGCTAATGCGGACGAAAAGTGGCATGCTCTCCGGAATCACCTTGCGGACTTCTTCCGTGGTCTCAAGCAGAAGGCGAACACGGTTCTCGAACGAACCGCCGTATTTATCTGTGCGCTTGTTGGCGACGGGAGACAGAAATTCGTGGAAGAGGTACCCGTGCGCGGCGTGTAGCTCAACCACGTCGAATCCAGCCTTGACCGCCCTTTGGGCGGCGGAAACGAAGTCACTCTTGACTTGCTCAATATCTTCTAGGGTCATTGCCTTCGGCTTGGGAGTGGCATCACTGAAAGCTATGGCAGAAGGGGCCCAGACATCGTCAGGCCAACCGCCAACCTCCTTAACAGCCGTCGCGTTGAACGATAACCACGGGGCGACGGTGCTTGCCTTGCGGCCTGCATGTGCGAGCTGGATGGCAGTCTTTTGGCTTTGCGAGCGAGCGAATTCGGTGATCCGTTTCAACGGTTCGATCTGTCCATCCTCCCACAAGCCAACATCCTGCGGGGTGATTCGACCCCGGGCCTGCACACTTGTGGCTTCAACGAAGCTTAAACCAGGGCCGCGCTGAATGATACCACCCAGATGCGTTAAGTGCCAATCATTGGCATATCCGTCCTTTGCTGAGTATTGGCACAAAGGTGACAGGAAAAGATGGTTTGGAAATGTGACGCCACGGATGGTAAGGGGAGTGAAGAGCTTGGGGATCGAGCCATCATCTGATTTGAGGCCTGTACCCGCGGGTGGGTTCTGTAAGGGTGAAAAGTACGAGATACCCTCCGCACCGATATTGTCGATAACCTCTGTCGACATGGTGCTGTGTGATTCGGCGGTATTTCTATGTAGGAGGAAAGCGGTGTGAAAGGGACGAGACTTTTCCCTCCTTCTCTGATAGCTATGAAGTGTACAGGTTGCTTACTCGTAGTTTAGGCATGAGAGGGTATCTGGTGCGAGCATCCTCCTTTATATACCCCATTTTCGACAACTTTCTCTTCTTCATGGACTGGTCTGATCTTCGGCGATTAATCGGATTTATAAGCGTAGATAGAATGAATCGCTTGAGTGATCAATTAGATACGCTTGTAGAATTTTCCGTCGATTCATGAATCGCAACATTTACTAATGCGTCAATTTACTAGTGTGACTCGGGACTTTACAGGGCCTGAATCTGCCGAGGCCCCACGGCGCGACGGGTCGTCTTTGCTTTACTGCAGCCTACTATCTTAGTAACATGTAACTCTTAAGGAACAGGAATAGAGGTCCCTAGTGTGGTTGAAGGTAGAATGTGCTGAAGTGGATAGGCATAGTTATGTATAAGTCCCGCTGCAGGTCGGAACTAGTACCTGTCTCGGAAACGTTGCAGTTGCAAAAATTAGTTCCGTGGATCTACTCAGTAATGAGCCCATAAAGACTAGTTGCCACCCACCTACCTAGCTGCATTCGAGTTCCTATTTCCCTAGCAATGGGATAGTCAAGTTTCAGGCACATGTGCCACGATGTAGCTCGCATCAATCTCAGAGAACACTATGTTCCACCGACCTCAGACTTATTTCGCAGCGATTTCGGTCTTTGAGTTGGTATGCGATGCCTCACTGCCTTTGCGCCGATCACCAACCACAGGGAGAATGCTGAATGCCGCTTCTCGATACCGCCTCCAACGTGGGCGGTCGGGTGGAGCGCGTTGCTTCCTAACATCAAGGAACGTGCGACAATGATTCTGGCAGAATCAGATAATTGTCAGATAGTCGGCAGTGCTGATTCCCGAGTTCGATTGTCCTCTCGATTGCGGGCAAAGTCTAAATGTCTATAATTGTCAGTGGCTCCTCGTGATACGGAGAGTAGGGCGTAAGTGAGGAAGGTTGCGGTTTCGTTTCCCGCGCTCGCGAAGGCTTGAAGTCGAAATGCATGAGCCCAACTTAGTAAACTCCGAGGCTGGCGATAAAGCTTTCTATTGTTCCAAAAGTTTGCGAAGCTGACTAGACCAACCATTTGACATATGTAAGCTTCCTAGAATCCAAAATCGAGCTCTTAAGTCTATGAGTAGACCGAAATTCGTTGCTGCCAATAGAAAGTTGTGGGTCATATAATTAACGTTTAGCGAGCTGAACTTGAGATGATATCTTCGTGCATAGATATGAATGCGAAAGATCAATAGTCGTTGATGTGGCTTGAAGCGCGATAAGAAGCGCTGTAAATGGCGCGGAAAAGCGCGTGTGTATCGTCGGATGTGGGTGAACAAAGTCGAGTAGTCTATTGCCCTATTCACCGTCTTCTCACAGTCTACACAGTCAATCCAAGCATTTACACAATACGACCGTATCGTCCAGCGTGAGCATGCGCTTCTTCGTTCTGCCGATGTTGAACTTACTCGATCGCGTGAACCTAGGTGTTTCTGGGGCGCATGGAGTAAGACCTAGCGTGGCTTGGCTCGTCGCCGGAATCTGGAGATGAAGGATCAGCAGGATTCAGTGAGTTTCAGCCAATTGCGCAGCGGCCTCGATTGGCTGACGGACTAGGTTCTAAGAGTGGCAGCCTAGCTGACTGAGAAGACGACTTTATCTGGGCTGGTGTCCATGATTTGGCTTTTTTTGCTTTTCTCTGTCGAACAATAAAAGCAAACAGTCGCCCTGCGCTAGGGACATTGTCGAAGATGCTACACTCGCGACCGGATGCGCACCAAAATCCGCCATTACATAGCGTCTTCATTCGGCATGTCTGACGGACTGGCGTTGAAGCCTGCCGACCTCCGTGGCGCCGGCTCATCGTGGAATTTCGTTGACCACAATACTTGGTCAGCTGCGTGCGCCCTAGCGTTCGGTATAATAGTATACCGTTATTCGTCCCAACAATCCGAGCTGATCTCGGAGCTCTACTGCTGGGCGCTGCTGCTCGGAATAGCGAAACGACGTCAAAACGCTGACAAACTTGCCAAATCCCTCCTGCCATCGGCCAACAAACTAGCAGAATCGAGGGGAAATGAAGAGCCCTCTGCACTTTCGTTATGGATAATAGCCATAGGCATTGTTGTCTGTAGTGTTTTTAGAGCTGAAAGAGGCATCATCCTCTTATTCGTGAGTCGTTGGCCAGGGAGATAACAACGGGCTCTGCAGATTACTAACACCAAGAAGCCAGCATTAATGCCACTTCTTAACCTAGGGCAGAGACATTTGAGACTCGGCCTCCATCCTCCTACAGGACACAAAAATTCGTTCTTCGCTCTAATAACGCACAACATCATCGGCAGTACTCTAGCTGCGATATTCGCCATAGTCGCCTTGGCAGAATGGGAACCGATCGCATACGCGCTTTCGGCGGCTCCAGTAGCCGCTCTCTTCGTCGCGTATACTCTGCTTACCCCTCAAGAGGGCCAGCGCTCTCAGTGGCTTCGGGGAGTCGATATAGAGGTTGCAGCTTTGTCTCTCTCGCTCCGTGTTTTGATCCTGGTAGCCATCGTTCTCGGTAGAGAAGTATACACAACTGGCTTTCCCAGTATCAATCCTTTGAAGACGTTAACCTTGGGCTGGAGTAAGGCTCTAGTGTGGTATTTCACTTCGCAATTGGTACGTACCCCACCTTGCGCCGGAGAAGACACTGACAGATTTAGGCGAGGAATTGCTCATGGCTGGTCGCAGCTGCGGTCGGCACTTTCAGCCTCCTGGCGACACGCAACCCATTCAGCCAACAGACGGACATTCGCGCTTTGATGACCGTATCAGCCTCATTGATTTCTCTTGGTCAAATTGTATTTCTGCTGCCAAAACAAGCCAAGGCTAAATTGAAACTCTGGGTACTGGCCGCCATACCCGTGCTTCCTTACCTATCCAACTTAGCAATTATTCACTTCGCGAAGTCATCAGCCATAGTTCACACCGAGAAGCACCCTGTGGAGATATTGATTCGTCAGGCCAAAGCTGATTTCGACGGTCTGCTTGGGAACCAATCGAATACTTATTCGGGCGCCTATGCCGAATATCAGCGTCGATATGGATTTGAGCCACCCGATGGGTTTGAGGATTGGTTCAACTTCGCGCAATTGCACCAGTCTCCAATCATCGATGAGTTCGACATAATATCTAATGGCATCGCCCCTTTCTTCAAATTGAGCGGTCAAGAAGTTCTTAATATCATATCCCAAACCTATGACGAACCGAACCATGAGCTGTGGAGTTGTTCAATGTCTGGCCAGCCAGCTAAGACCGAGTGCAGCCACCATGGACGCGAATACGATAGAGGTAACGGGGAATTCTTTGACTGGATCACCGAGCAAATCCCCAGGGTACTGGAGTTGAAATTCCTTCTCAATCATCTGGACGAACCGACCGTTGTGATTCCTCCATTATCGCAGCAAGTAACCAAGCCCGTTTTCAGCAACTGGCGCGGCGAGCGTACATGGGAGTTCTTGACAGAATTCTGCTGGTCCAAGAGACACAGACCCGATGCCGAGCGAGGATCTCCAATAGAAACCTACGGCTTACCCTTCGTGACGGATCGCAAGTCAGCTATGGACGTGTGCGAGCATCCCGAGTACAGCGAGACACATGGGATTTTTTCCTCTCCAGAATCCCTACTCGTGGTAGAAGCATTAGTACCCGTCCTGTCCAACGGTGCGCCCTCGGTCTTTGGCGACATACTGTATCCGAGTTCGGCCTATGTCGGAGATGACCAATTTAGCTATCACGGAGAATACGATGTCGACTGGAACGAGAAACGAAACAACCTATACTGGGCCGGATCTACCACCGGTGGCTTCAGCCGCGCAGAACAATGGCAGGGTCTGCACCGACACCGGTTCGTGGAGCTAGCGCAAAACCTGAAGCACCGGGTATTTTCGTACTTGCGAGAGAAAGACGGAGTTATCGGCCGCGTAACGTCTTCTTTCCTCAACGGCCGACTATACGATGTCGCATTCACTAACGTGCTGCAATGCGATCCGAAAGCCTGCAAAGAGCAGCGCCAGTACTTCAGGCTCAAGACGTGGGCGAGCGACGATCGCCCCTATCATTCGCGGTTGGTATTCGATCTTGACGGGAACGGAATCAGCGGTCGATATTATAGGCTCCTCGCGTCCAAATCGCTTCCATTGAAGCAGACCATAATCCGAGAGTGGCACGACGAGCGTCTCATGCCATGGGTCCACTACATACCGGTCAGCCAGAGCATGGAGGAGCTTCCTGAGTTAGTGTTCTATCTGACGTCCACGCAGAGTGGACAAAGAAGGGCGAGGGAAATCGCACAGCAAGGCCGGCAGTGGTACACCCAAGCTTTGCGTGAGGTTGATGTCGTCATTTACATGTATCGACTGTTTTTAGAATTGGCGAGATTACAAGACCCGGATAGACCTGCTTGGAAAATTGACGTTGGCTAAAATTTCACTCTCCTGGTTCAGGTTAGTGTGTTAATGTTGTTTTATGATTTATGCCATGTTGTTATGCTAGAGCATGAGATCTAGAATGGCAGAATAATGGCTCGATCTGCAGCTACATAAAGTCTTTCATATATACTGTATGCCGTACATGCTAGCCCAGCCACGATGCACTGCAGGGGTCATCATCACCCTTTGTATTCCCCAGGTAGATACTTAAGTACTTAAAACAATAACATTAGAATGTCTCAAAAATCATATTGAGTGTTATGAGGCTGTTATGTCCTGCCTGTTTCATTTTTTTCTTGCGCTTTGTTAGGTATTATCGAGTATTTGACGACTTACTCACCTACGATATCATGAAAACATAAGTACCTAGGTACTGATCTAAGTAATATTTTACTAAGGTGAGTTCATTTACCAAGCTTAGACCTCTCACCACTCATTATGAAATAAAAATGCACATAATGATTGCCTTCGTCGTGAGACAGCTTTAAGACGAACAATTGGGGCTGAAGTAGGATGCTGGATACCTATAACTCTAGGGAGCAAGGCGGCATGGATTACAGCGTTCCGAGGAAGCTAACCACATACCTAACCTCACTGTTCTGCTAGCTAAGCAGACACCCAGCCCAGCCAAAAATATCCATTCTATGTTATACCAGATTATGATAATTCTAAACCACCTTTTACACCAGGTGCCCAACGCAAGTGCGGGTGTAACTCGCGTTATTTCTTCACAGCTAAGTAGCTCCATAGATTCGGATGGCCATTTGACCAATTCAACTGCCCTCTGACTCTCTAGACCCTGACATGAACATATTACTGTATTCAGCTTCCGACATGTGTTCAGCGTCAGCACCACCCATCCTCTGGTCGAATTTCAAACCACCTTCGACCTTCGCACATAAAAGCGGTACCACTTTGGCCCACGAGCCGCTGAGTAGGTACAATGTCTCCAATACCGCCCGAAGTTCTTCATCCTTTGAACCACGTACTGGCTTGAGTGACTTGACCAAATGTTCCAACTCGTGTCCGTGAATTGAAGTTCCACACAACCTTAGCGTCCTCAACTTGGACCTGTTTTGACGGCATAGAACAGGGCCTATGCTTGGGAAGTGTGGTGAAAAATTGTCGAATCCAGAGAAGACAATTGATAGGTCCTGGAGACTATCCGTATCTAAGATCGCGGATAAGAACTCGTAAATTTACTCTGTCATCTTGGGCGGGATGATGTTGTCGGGCAAATCATTCTCATCTACAAAATACCGGTTGAATGACACGTAAACTCGGCGTAGTTGCTTTGCTAGAATGCTAAGATTTTCGCGTACTTGTGCGTCTGGAACAGGTATAGATAGCCGAGCACTCCCCGTGATGTCGATTTGCAGATATTCCACGGCTGTCCCGAGCTTGGGCAAAGCCTCCAGAATCTCTACAATGAGATTAGTAGGCAATTCGGAGGCCAACTGGCATGTCTCAAGCTCCCGCTCCCCGAGAGGTGAAATATAATGTTTAGCAAGCGCCATTGGGTTGTCGGTAAGATCATACCATGGCTGATCGTCAGGGTAATAGTACTCATAGCCTCGGTCTACAAACGATAGGAACTTAACACAAGGCATTTGAGCTAAAGCTTGAGTGACAGCCTGAATGTAGAGTCCGCTCTCGAGGATTTGCTTCTGATCTTCGTAGCGCTTTCTGTATATTTCACGACAGCCACGAAGCGCGTGGATATGCGCCTCATGTCCAGGTTCTATTTCATTGAACTCCGCGAACTCGTACCAATCATCCTGAAGTTCGTAGGCCTCTTCAAAGACGGCTTCAACCTTCCGGTTTCGGTCACCTATACAGGCTTCCCGTAGGCGCCCGCGTTCGTACAGGGTATCACAGTCGTAAAGTAGTCGTCCGGACCACACGCGAGCAAGTTCTCGCAGATCCATCGTGGCAGGACGAGAGTGATAGAAGTTCAGTCACACTTCGACTCCATATACACTCTTTCGAAGAACAGGGTGGCGAGAAATTTCTTCTAGGCGGGAAAGCGAATCGCGTTGAGGTTCAAGGGTTATTGTATCGATGAGAAGACGTGTGCCGAGGCTACTAAATCGACGACAGGTGAGACGAATATTTTGAATATCGCGTCGCCACCTCTCAGAATTGTCCTGCTTCAAACAGAAGGGGCTGCTGCTTCGATGGTACTTCTTGTGCGGCAGATACTTGGGTTCTTTCAACCACTCGAACGTAATCCCAAGTATTTCATTCGGCAAGTCAAGTAGGCTAAGTGGTCTAAGGCTAGGACATGCGAGCTCATCGACCCTCTCGCGTACGAAAGACCTATATTCATGCATCGATTGCATGAGACGGGAAAGTGAGCTGGAAAGTTGATCCGCGAGTCCCTGTTCTTGGTCATCGGAACAAAGGATGTCCTTGCCAGATCCGTCGTGTTCAGATGTGTGTACCAGAAGCACGCTGTTAAGTAGTCGCCACTTTGCATCTAGCTGTTCGACATCTCGGAGAGCTCCAAATAGAGCTTCGCAGTCTGCGGACAGAAAACGTTCTCTGTGTAACTACCATGGGAATTGACAGATAGAATCGACAATGGCCTCGAATATATCAACTTCCTCGCGTATGCCAGCTAATGACTGCGGTGCTGGCTCTTCATTGGCCCTGTCTTTGGTAGTCAAGGCTGCATGGAGATGTGGTGCTCGCTCCAACAGCCGAGTCAGCCGGTCGCTGATTAATGCCCATTCTGTTAACATGGTGGCGCGGATAGAGTGAAAAAGACACAAGGAGGTCAGTTGTGTCAGGTCGACAGTTGATGTGAGCTTGGGCTATAAAGTGCCTCAAAACAGTTCTGGGTAGTGAGTTGTTTCGTATATATGGAAGTGAGGATATGAAGAGGTGCGTGAAGAAGTTTTGACCTTTGACTGAAGGAAGGAGCAGTTGGCTTCCGAGTCGATATGCACTGATAGCTTAAATCACAACGCATAGAGAAGCTCGGTCGTTGACGCCTAGTATATATACCAGAAGCACTGGCTTCTAGCATTCAAAACAACAAAAAACAACAAGAATGTATTCATGCATATGACATGTAGAATAGACCTTTTACAATGGCACTAGATGGCCAGATCTGTTATGTTCTCACAATGTGTATATATAAACCCGGATAAGCATAGATTAGTTTATGACTATATGTGACTGTAAGAAAGTTCCTATTCAACAGACTCTTGCCGATTAAATATATACCTGCTTATTGAATCCTTGCCTAGAAATCACACAACAGCTAACAATCCAACAAACGTGTGTGTGTGTGTGTGTGTGTGTGTACACATGTGTGTGCGTTTCTGCATACACGCGCGTGCATGTGCACGAGTAAAAGTTTGTGACAAAGGTGAATGGACTGGAGGTACATTGTACCTTGTCTGATTCAACTTGAGGCTTTGATACTTATTATAAACATCGCCCCCCAAACTAGTGTTCTTCAAACAAAGAGCCCGATATTACAGCTGAAAACATGATATCATGGATCAACTCGAGGAGAGTTTTTCGGCTCTCATCAGTTATATTGGTAGGTAGCATAGAGGAGAAAAGAACTAGAAGAATGGTTTTACAGGAGTAGCATCCTTAATAAGGAGAATATGAGATGGTTGCGTTACCTAGAGCAAGGACAGTAATCGGTACAGTATCTGAGGGCTATGAGCTCCCGTCTATCGGCGGGGATTAGAACCGGCGATGACGCTGCTAAGCTATGATTGGGAGGAGTCATAGAAGGTGGGATTTGTTTTGTATATACACTAGCTGCAAAACGATTGGGAAACTTCTACACAGTGCTTGTGAGGAGTAGTCGAAGGGCTAAGTGTTGACTGAAGCCGTAATACGCTGCAGCGTATGCCAGGACATCATCATATCAACGCGTTTATCCTCGCTATCTCCGTATGCATGGCGGGTTAGTGCCTTCTCAGCCACGCTGTCGCTCAATGGACCTTTGCGGTTCCGGATATCCGCGACGTCTGCTCGGCCGACGAGCGCGCACACGCTGTTCAGGTCATTAGTGTCGTGAGGACGTACCACGATGGCTGCGTCGCAGTCCCAGAAGCGAAGCACCCAGTCTCCCACGACGGTTCCGCGAGGCGCGAGCCCCATGCAGTAGTCCGTACCAAGAAACCGGGACACTCTCCCGTCTGGCGCGGTTTGTGGGACGCTTGCGCTCTCGGTTGACAGCATTGCTAGCATACTATCTACGATCTGAGTACCATCAACGTGGGTCCCGGCGGCCGTCAGGTCGTCTAAAGGCCCATTATCTGGGGAGCGAAAGGCCACGAATGATTGCTCCTCGATAGGGGCAATCCGCGCAACATCTGCATCTCTATATTGGAGAATCTTGGTCGCGTATCTTTCTTCCATTTCGCGCAGCTGCATAAGATCATTTTCCTTGCGATAGTGTTTGCGCCATTTCGCCTTCCACATCGTGTGATGGCGAAAGGAGGCCACGAAGTCAGCATACGATGGGCCTAAGTCCAAAATCTTACCAGCTACGTAACCCCGGGCGGGGACGAGGTGACAGCCGAAAAGCTTGGGACCCCTCAGAAGAGAATTTATTTCAGAGACGGATGAAGACGAATATGCGCTGGTGAGCTCGCGCTCTACCTCGTCTTGGAGCGTGTTCTATATATCGGGATGGAATAAGCAGTATTCTTGTGCTCAGAATTCTCGGTGTTCGGAAAGTGAGATTGTGGGCAGAAGCAGTGTATACCCACGTGGATAACTCGTGGTTCTTGGGGGCCCCAGCATGCAAAATGAAAGATCGCGGTGACTAACCTGCACAATGGCTGCAAACCGAACGACGTTTGTGAGTCGCTGGTGACGCAGGCGCTCGAGCTCGCCCTCATCTGTGTCCAAGTGCTCTGGCACAAAGTAGTGCGGACATCGGAAGAAGTATTGCACGACGTCGCACCACATGTCATAGAAGCTCCTGCAATAGTCTATGATGAAGCTGACGTCTTCGTTTCCGTCGTATTGTATACTTGTTGCATCGTGGTCGCGGCCATCGGCAGTGCTGCTACTCTCAACGGCACTGACATCATTGGCTAGACCGACGAGGCCGTAGATCTTGTCACGGGGTTCGGCGCATATCTGTCCAGCGAAAACTTCGATAAGAGTCTCGAGGCGCATGGTGTCTGTAAACCGCATGTCCCGCGCATCCAGCATTTTCCTCATGCCTCTTGACACCTTGAGTGCTCGCATCTGGTGAGCAGACCGCACGGCCTCCTCGCTGGTAAAGAGCGTCGGGCCATACACGAAGAAGATCTTCTGCGCCAGGCCCACCTCCTGCACCACCCACAGGCGCTGCCAGTAACCTGTAGCCATGACCATTGAGGTACTGAGCTGATTGACAGCCGCAAGGCGCTCCAGCGCATCCTCATCGACGACGCGGGACTCAACTGGGTTTCTGCTGCCAGTTCTTGAGCTGGCGGATATGTGCTCGGCGAACCATGCCGCCAACTCTTTGCTATTTCCTCGCTTGTAAGCGTCATACATGGGATTGACGACTGGCACGTCATCATCGGGCTCGAACTCCAAGAACGCGCCCACCACTGCGGGCCAATTAAGCCCCAACCAGGCAACCACGGCGGTAGCGCGCGAGTAGATCAAAGCCATGAGAGCTACTTGAGCGTTCCGCTCGTTCATGTTACTCTGGTTGATGCAGACGGCGTCGACCCAGAGGGTAAGTGGGTGGCTGGCGGACCTAAGATACCTGAGAGCCAGGGCCAGGTTGTGCCCGATGGGGATATCGTGCCCATTGAGAGCCAGAGTAGGTTCTTTCCAGCGTCCTGGATGGCCGTGTTCCGTGAAAGTCGTCGGAAGATCGGGCTGCTCCGGGGTCGGATTTTCCCAGGTGTAGGACAGGGCTAGATACTTTGGCCTCTCCAAGAAGGTGACGGGGACCAAATCGCCTTCCAAGCCATCGAGAAAGTCGCCGGGGTTAAGTATGAGCAAGCGGAGAGCATCCGCGGCCGGCAGTGGTGAGTAAGGGAAGGCCATGTGTGGCTACAACCTGTTGTAAAGTGTGGTAAGTCTGCAATCATTCTTGAACATGGTCTGCATTGTAGGCATCTTAAAAAATACCTAGCGCCTAATTTCGGTTCTTGGCTATCTCGTTTTTCAACACGAGAAACGAGAGATTAGCGGAGACCCAATTTCCTATTCCGGACAAACTCAGTTGCCATCTATTTCACAAGGCACTTCATTTACAGTCGCTTAATAGTTACAGTGGTACTCTTAACAACAGAATCAGCACAAAAATCAACATTTTTAGAACACAAGATCTGAATACTCAGAAAGTGTCGTCTCTAACCTATGGCAAATATAACGCGTGTTCAATGAAGAGCTTGCATACCGTGATCATTGCCTCGAGGAAACTATGATTCATTTTTCGCTACAGGACTTGTATCTGCGCTGTTCTTAGAAGCCTTTCGCGGCCTTATACGAGTCGCATCTCTCTGAGACTACTAGATGTATTCAATATTCGTAAGACTGATCGGATACTGGGAATATTGCCCCTTCCTCTTTATGCCAGATTTCTAGAGTGCATCTTGGTAGCGCTAGAAAATATTACTTCTCGGCTGTGTCTCCTGCTATCACTTGTATAGCCTATCTGCAATATGCGAAATGATTTTAGTGTTCGAAAGTTGTGAGCGGATCATACTTCGGTTAGGACCTTCTTTCTCTGAAAGTGGCTGATGCAACCTTCTAGTCGTCTGGCATCATATTTGCGTACTTGTGTCGAAAAATCCATCTTTTACCTCTGCTGAGTCCGAGAGTCCATATCGAGTTACTTCGAATGGCTATTAAACAATACCTAGAGAAACAATTATCGCATTTGGGGTTCACCACAATGTCGGTCGCATGCCGTTCTCATGCACAACACGTCGCTGCTATTACTTTGTATGTTATGGATGACCTGTGCTTATAGTGGGGAGCCAGCGTACCCAGTAGGTCTTCGTTTATTTTGGAGAAGCAAGCTGCAGGAGTGTGATTTTTACTCAGCCACCACGTAAAGCGATCTTGAGCAGCCAGTCTCTCTGATAGCTTAGCGCTGCAAATGGTAGAGTTTCAAGTTGGTTGGCTGGTCGACAAGTGGTGGAAAGCCAAACAGGTTTATGCTGACGGGTGTGCGTTGATAATAAATAATGAACATTGTTGCATTGTGTGGCGAACAGTAGCTTGGTGGTCTGACGAGGATGGCATGATGTTTTAACACTAGCATAGGATGCCCTGGTAAGTAAACACATTTGAAACAAGTTATCGCAATGACATGCATATCTGATGCAACCCACCTCCCGCTTTGAATCTTTCTTCCAAGCCTACACCATATAAATAGTACCTTGGGATCAGGGTTGCAGCCGATCACGGTCCCAGCTGCCGAGCTGAATGCACCGTTTCGCAGTGGTATCATGCTCCTCTGGCCCGTCAAGAAGCAGCCAATGGGTTGCAGGTGCCCGGCCAACGAACCCTTGGCGACCCCGGGGGTCCGAATCATCGTATCAGTCTTGACTGGGGCCACGTGTGTATGGAAACTGCACAATAGGCTAGAGTCCGTGATATATGAACTGTGCAGATGTAAAACAGCCGTCAAGGCTTACTTTACTCTGTGAGTGAAGTCGTAGACTTGAGTCTTTCAGAATGGCCTTCTGAAGATACCAATAGTTCCAACTCTTGGTATACAGCGGTAGAGCTGGGCAATATGTCTCTCAATGAAGACGTGGCCCCCCTCTCGGAAGCCGGCGCGAGAGCTCTTGTTGAGCGTATAGCTGACGAACATGGTTACGTGAGTGAAGATGTCTGTGAGTGCTGATCCTGAATTGATTTCTTGGTCTCCAAATCTTCGGGTCGTTGGAACCTCTATGAGCAGGGCATACTCAATGCAATGCAATCCCTTCTTGTCGCGAGATTAGCCACCTAAGCCAGTTACTGATAGAATGAATTTAGTGCGGACAATGACACCTGAGGCCAGGCGGGTGGTGGAGAGAGCATTTCACAAGAAAGACGCAATGATCGGGTCAAGCGTGATAACGTAACCTAAATCAATTCTACTATCTGTTCGGAGAGCTAACTATTCAAGCTTAGGCTATCTAAGAATCTTTACACGAGCCCTGCACGCTTTGTTTTTGAAATGCTGCAAAATGCCGACGACAACAGCTTCGCTAGAGCGAGGGCTCGTAACGAGGATCCTTATGTGACATTTAACGTGGCACCTCGGTATATCACCGTTGAATGCAATGAGGATGGCTTTACCAGTAAAAACCTCAGTGCGATTTGTAGCATTGGGAAGAGCTCAAAAATCAGTGCTCAGGGGTATATCGGAGAGAAGGGAATTGGATTCAAATCAGTCTTCATGGCTGCTTATAAAGTACATATCCAGTCGGAGAATTTCGTACGTAACCCTCAGCCGGTCTTCTTCTGTTTCTGGATTCAGTACTTATTGACTTGAGCATTATAGTCATTCTCTTTTCTACATAGGCGTGGTGACTCGGGAATTGGTATGATCTCGCCTGTTTGGGAAGAGTGGGAGAATCGCCCGGCTGCTGGGATCACGAGAATCAAACTATTTCTCATCGACACTCTGGATGTCGAGACCACGACCGCTGAACATCCCATTATGCAGCAGTTTCGAGAGATCCAGGAGACCTATTTGTTATTCATGAAGAATATTTGCTGCGTAAGAGTCAACTTCATCAACGACAGCGAGACAGCTATTTCGTCGGCCAAATACTCAATTAGACACTCCTCAAATGGAAACCGAGCGTCATTAATAAGGCAGATAGATCGTGAAGCAGAGCGGATCAACAACTATCACGTCACCAAATATCTCGCGCGCGGTCTTCCACGAAATGAGAACCGCGAGTATTCAGAAGCCGAACAGGCTACTCAAACATGGTCTTCGTCCGAGGTGGTTCTCGCATTCCCACTAGATAACAAAGGGTGTGTCCCAGAAGACGTAGCAAGCCAGCAGGTATTTGCATTCTTACCCATTAGAAATATGGGTTTCAAGGTAGGCAGCCCGTCTAGTCACTCCGAAAACAATCTAGCTCACGTTATTCAGTTCTTGATCCAGGCAGACTTTGTAACGCAAGCAAACCGTCAAGATATTGTCACCTCATCTAGCAGAAATCAAGCTCTTCGTGACGGGATTGCGGACGCATTCGCAGAGGGGATGAAGCAGCTTTGCACCGACGAGCTGCTCCGATACACATGGATAAGGTACTTACCTACGACGAATGACTATCCATGGGATGAGTACTGGAGTGGGCTATATGAGCGCATTAGAAGAAAAGTACAGGATACGCCTTTGATGCTTTCCTTTACGGAGAGCTTCCCCTACAGGATCGAGCAGATGCGAAAATCGAGAGATTCGGACGCAGATGACAACGGTGATCCAATTTTCAAGAATATTGACCCCGATGTATACTTGTCGAAGCGATATCTCCAATCGGAACTAGACAAAATACATTGTTATTATGGGTTGAGACTAATGGAATACAGCGAGATTATTATGCGCGCATCAGAGGATCTCAAAATCCCGGATTCTCGAATGAAATCTACTGCGACAGGTGATGAGTGGCATGAAAAAGCTGCTAGACTGCTTTGCTACGCGTTCTCGGAAAGCGAAGACTTAAAGCGAGCTATTGAGCGGTTAGATGTGATTCCTCTTGAAAATGGAAAATGGATAAGAGCCAAACATGCATCTCATCAGTTGTCATTCCCGAACACTGATGGTGGCCTTCCAATTCCTCGGGACCTTCCACTCAGCATCATCAGCTCATCAGCTTCAAAAGGTCATTATCGAAGCCAACTCTACAGCCTTCTTGGGGCAATACGGCCTCCTGATTCTTGGGTGCGGCAACTTATCTTCGACAAATATTCAGCGCTGGTACAGCAGAACATAGTGTATGACGGCTGGGACGAGCCCGAGGTCTCTATAGCACATTTGGAGTTCCTTTTTCACACCGACGGCATGAATCCTGCCGACATAGACAGATACCAACACGTCACAGTTTTGACTGAAAGGAAAAGCTTAGTCACACCTCGGTCCGTGGACGTTTATGTCTCCAGCAATCATCGATACGGTGCGAAACGCCTTCTAGAGCCGACTACAAGCGTGGACTCTCCTCAGAAAAGTACTCCAGGGTACCCTACGCACTTCATGTTACCTGAATACGTAGTGACACCATCTTCCGAGAATCTCACTGGTGGTAAAGACGAAGGGTGTCTTAGGTCGACTGAAATATGGTTTGACTGGCTCCAGAATCGTGAGTAGCTTTTGGCTTTTCGTTTTCTGCTATCACTATTTTTTTGCAAAGTGAGGCCGATCCTATAGAGTATCACTGATCCCATTATCTTAGGCCTTGGGATTCGCGTGCATCTAAGGCTGTTCGACGATGTTTATGGCTTTACGGACATGTTCCGGTACATCATAAATCACCGACCGGAAGAGATTGTCGGACTTCTCCAGTATCAATGGCCGATTATCAAGGAGCAGATAACCAGTCACCCGGCTCTTAAGGAGAAGATTGCCAATATTGCGGTTCCATGCTATGAGCGACCAGATCTCTACTCCCTGTCCCGAACGTATCTCCCCCTTCCTGAGCTTAGAGATCGCTTTATTCAATATGTGGACCTTATAAATGGTTTCAACTTTCTCAACTTCGAAAACACGCTTGCTCCCGACGACTTGTCTTCCTGGATGTTCTTACACGACTATTTCGGTGTGGGAAATTCTGATACATTGTCATTTTACCTAGATATTCTTGCTGCTATCAATTGCGATGAGCCTGTCGAACCCCGAAAAGTGTTCGATTTATACCAGATAATCTACGGAAAAGTGATCAGTTCGGACGATGTCGTAGCTGGACAAGAACTCGTCAGGTCAGTATCATAAGTCAAGCTTGCAGGTAGCAGCCGCTGAACATCTCTCAGGTCTTTCTTTGAAGATTATGCGCTGGTCATAATTCCAGCGGATGAGGACCAAAAATGGGAGTACAGTCGTCACTGCCGTTGGAACGCCCCCCCAAATATGAGATCAGTTTCCGGACTTGAAGCATATTATTCACCCATGCTTGAAGAAAATCCCGCGCTGAGGAGTACTCTAGCCTCTTTCATGCGCGAAGTTGTCGGCGTGAAGGACCTATCTTGGCACGACATCGTTAAAGAACTCGAGCGCCAGAAAGCAGGTAGCAAAGATTGGGACAGGGATGTGATATTCCAGATGTACCAGCTATTAGATAGTTTAAAGCCGGACTTCACTGAAGAAGAGTTAATTCGAATCAGGTAAGTCCTCCTTTCATCGAGCCTTCTAAGCACTCACAGGCGAACAAGATACGGTAATTTGTATCTCTCCTGAGGCCTTTCAAGAGGCCTGCCAATTTCACGACTTCGTACACGTGGCGCTTGACTTCTACTGACATGTGAGTAGGGAAACGTTCAATGAAAAGGCTCTGATACTTTCTGCGGGTGACTGGCACACGACGGACACTTGTATATGGTCAAGTGCTACGAGTATACCCGGGAAAGCTGCGCTCAACACTGACTGGCCTTCCTTGAAAGCGTTCTTCGTCAATTTCCTTGGAGTTTCCACCTTAACCTTAAACATGGTCTACGAAGAACTCCAAAGGAAGGGCGCATCTGAGAACATAACTGTATCCGAGATGAAGCAAGAGCTTTGGCAGTTCAATTCTCTCCTCGTCGTGTCACCGGAAAGGCCTGATGCAAGCCCAATAGTGAACAGTCGAGTTTTTCCCGTCCGGTTGCCGGACGGTTCAGTTGAACTTGTTTCAGCAGCGGAAAACGACTTTTCAATAGTTGACCGAAAGGCCTTAGGAGTGAAATTCGGACAGTTGGCGAAATTGCTCGACTTTTCCTTCGATGAAGTGCACCGTCTCCAACCGCTCTTCGAATGGGCGGGTTTGGACGAGCGTCGCCTATCAGTAAGAGTCATTGAAGTGACAGCGCCGGTCAGTAATGATGGGAGCCTACTGCAAGAGTTAAAGCTACAGCTGAAGCCGAGAGCATATGCATTGTGCCGGTAAGAAACCCATGTATCAACAGCAAAACCCAGCTAACGTATACCAGCATTGCCACGCATTTGGGAAGTGGCAAGGCTCAAGACCCTGAAGCATTCTATCAGCTTCTTCAGCATTCTACGGTGCTCGAAACGGAGAATATCAAATCGGAGCTACACCTCGTCGAGGATGATTGTACACTAAAAGTTGAGCAATTCCAAGCAGAGCTTCATATTGACGCCACTCGGGATTCTCTGCACATATACGTTCCCAGGGATCCCGTCCGTCAAGACATCTGTTTCCTCTATAACCTCCCTTCTGCCATCTACAAATGGATGATGGAAGATGGAGACACCATTGTAAGCGTACAGGAGAGCGAACAGGCCAAGCGTATAATTCAAAGCATCCTAACTGCCAACCCATCATCACTCGAACTACTCCTAGAAAAGGAAGGTATCGTCGAGTTGGGTTTCCCCGAATTCGAGGAGGTGGAAGAGGTAAAGGAAGAAGAAGCAGAAAAAGATGCCAAGGAGGACATCGTTAATGCTACAGAAGATATAGATCCGCTCGCCGATCTCGTACTACAGCAGATTCCTGATTGCTATGCAAGTGCCGAGGAAGAGGAACCTGACACACCTATCTTCTCAGAGGGAGACAGCGCCACGTTAGTGAGCGAATCAGACAACACACAGGCCCAAACTCCAATGTCATCGTTCTCCTGGCCGAGCCCAGCCGTCAAAGACGATGCGGAGAGTAGCGAAGGTTCTCGTTCCCCTGATGAGTCTACAGCGCCTCCCTTCGACTGGTCAACTGATTACAACATGCCGTCTCCTGAAACTGTGCGTCCCACTCCTCCATCACCGGAACCAGTCGAGAATTCGCAGCCATCTACACCAGTACCCTCACGGCCGGGCACTCCCCGAGGCCGTGAGGATCTAGACATATCGCGGGGTTCTGCGTATCTCAACCTTCTAAAGACAGTTATCAGCGTAGCCAGGACAGCTCGCCTTCCGGTGAAAGGGAATTTTGATATGTCAGCGGTGAAGGTTAAAGGCAACGAAGTCAACTCCGCCGGTAGCATCAATGAGGATTACTTCAAACTGCGCACTACTCGTGCGATTGAGCGCGACAAGATGATCGCAGCTGCCGGAGAGCTATATGTACTTCTACCCACCCCCCCCTCTCTCTCTTGATGTTGAGATCCCCTGTACTAATGTCATCTAGGTATTCGAGTTGCTATCAAACAAGAACGTGGGACTACCCTTCCCACGGACACGGTGGCAGAGCATTATCCGTACATATGTGACCGTCCACAAAGACTATGCTGATATGGGACCCTGGACGGGCATTGAATCGGCCGATTTTGTGTACACCGATTTTGATAGCATCCTGACTAATACCTTGATCTACAACGGCTACCTCGATAAGGGAGTGTGGAAAGGTCGCGAACCAACATACTATATTGATGTTAAAACAACAACAGGAGCGTCTGAGACTCCGTTCATGATGAGCAAATCTCAATGCAAGAGAGTAGGCTACACCCCGCTTTCAAGCCACCGCCTCTTCTGGATGGTGCCTGATGGCGTATTGTGCCTCGTGACTAACCTACGACGTTCTTTAGATGAAAACCAAAACCAATGGTCCTAAAAGCAAGGACAAACAAGATAGTATTTACGTCGTATTCCGAGTCTTCAATTTAGGAAAGAAGTCGATGGGCTGTGCAGTTTACGTCGACCCGGATGCGATGAGGATTCAAGGCTCTCTGAATTTCAGAGCGGAGACGTGGTCGGTGGTTCCCAAGCCGTCTGCTTGAGGACCCTACAGATCCCTCCCCAAGTATCAATATGCCTAAATCCAGCATAACACACGCTCTCTCTACCAGATCATTTCCTTCTTCAGCAGTAAAGGCGCATATACAGGGCATAGCCACGAGACTGGACGCATTTCAGAATAGGCTGAGCATGAGGAGTAAGGGGCGGCGACAAGGACAAGGACATTTCAATTCTTCAGTTACATCCCGCCCTTCACGTTAGGATTTTCTTTCAATGAAATCTATAGGGTCCTCTTTATGCGCTTGGAACTACAAGCAGTGCGATAAGAGTGTGCAATCAGATTAAGGAGCAATGTCGCTCTGTGACCACTGAGCTATTTGATAACTTAAGGGCAGGTCGCATCTTTGCAAATATACACGATAACTGAACAGCACATCATAACTCTCATCTCGAAAATATTTGCCAACTAAATCTGCCTTCGGATTCTAAGGGTATCACAAGCAGCTGCTCAAAGACTCTAGCTACTTGGTCATTCGAAAGTAGGCAGCTGGAGGGCTCGGAGATGCAGGGGTAGTGATTGAGCCAATGAACAGGGATAGTCTGTCCCGAGGATGTGGCTCAGATTAAGCTCACCGATCTCGGCCGTCCTTTATCCAGCTGAATATGAGCATCAAAAAGAGACTTAGCTCAGCAAAATTTTGTATGCTTTCGTAAGATAACGTCTACGCGTTGTTGTAATTGGGGGCTAGCGTGGCGTACCACTTTCTCTATACTAATTCTCGTCCTCGAAGGGATCTGCATCGCCTTATCATGGAAGTAAAGAACCTAAAGATGGCTGCAACAAGGAGAGACGGAAAAGAACGAAAACCGTAAAATTAAATGAACAACCCACCGTTTGAGCTACGTAGTGAATTGGGTTCGATTACCAACGGTGGTATTGCTACTCGCTAGATAGCTCCTCTGAAAGTTGTCTACAAAGTTCGCTCCAGTAGCTAAGAAATGTACAGGTCGGCAGTGTTGTGCTTGGAGGTTGCTAGAGATGTTGCAGGGAGAGAGTAGGCTCCCTAAGTCGCAGGGAATTTTATTGTGAGTGTGGCTATTTATAGGCACTCCCCTGTACCTTACCAGTGTAAACTGATTCTCCAAAGCTAGAGTTAAAGTCTAAACGGCTCGCATATCGTATATCGCATGTCTCTACCTGGATTTGCGCATCACGAGGCGCTCTTACTACTTACCTAGGTAGGTACCTTATGTATAATGCATCGCCGTATACAACTACATCGACGACGTTAAGGTTCGAGGCTGTTTTAGCTTCATAATATGCTTTATGTTGATAAAACATAAAGAACAAGGCGTGGAGATAGGGAGCAGCTGAGATCTAATTCAACGATTCATTGAGTTTAGTGATCCTAGTATGTAGACCTTGTAGATTCGTCTTCGCGTTGCGGGCCATGTAATTCTTGACCGACGATGTAGCTTTTCTCATTGACTTACTGCCTCGACATTAGACATAACCTAGGCGACTCACATGGCATCTTTACTCGTTATGGGCTCATTCCACTGAACGTTGGTTCATTACGCAGCGTAGAGGAAAGTTCGAGCACATCACAAGCCGAACTTAACATTGTTCGATGTAGAGTCCAGGGCTCATACATATTCAAGGCCTCACCGAGAGGAGATAGGCTGGTACATCAGATGGTGCAGAACTCAGTGGAAGATGTACCATATTGGAGAGGTTTCTAGTCGAAATGGCTACAGCAAGCTTTCACGCTATGCAAACACCAGCAGGCCCGAGTGTATCAGAAGTACTGTACACAATGTATCTACTTCATCACTCAGCATCCCCCCAACTCTCTCCCTGACCCCCAAGCTTCCTAGATCTTCTCTTTGCTCCATCATCCCACCTAACTCAGCTGACCTACACACGATATTCTTACCACTCAACAAGCACAATTTGTATCTTACTACTCTCAAGTCACACCCTACACACGTGACTCAACTCTCTCGCACCTGCTCCATTCCAATCATGGATGAGGAAGACCTCTTCGAAGATGATGGCGCTCAGAACGAGCAACCTGATCTACAGGTCTTGTGGGCAAACTTCGAAAGGATGTGCATAGCCATCTTGCCGAATTTCCTCGAGGATACCCAGAAACCCCTCAGACGCCGTATTGCCTTGAAATTCCGTAAGAACTATCCATCCATCTCTCGGAAGCGCACTATTCGAGTCTGACATAGCCCGCAGTAACAGCCGCATACGAGCGCCTCGCTGACCTCGAGTCCTGCCTGGCCCTGCTCCAGAGGGTATACGAGGCGCTGGAGTTCTACGAGGAGACGGAGAGGTTCATAGAGACGTGCAGGAGCGCCTTTTTCATTCTCACCCGCCACGTCAAAATGATGCGGATGTTCCTATGCCAGGTGCAGATGCTCTGCGACGAGAAAGTCGTCCTCAGGCGCATCGACAAGGTGATTTTCGATGTGCAGTTCTATATTGACCTCTTGGGCGACCTCACGCGTCGTGCCATGGCTGATCTTCGCGCGATGCGAAGGGAGATGGACGACGAGGATGAGGGGGAACCGGAGTTGGAATTGGCGGGGTGGCGGATGGAACTGGGCAGGTGGGAGTTCGAAATTCCGCGTGTATTGATGCGTCTTCTGGTTATTCCTTGGCCCGTGTATGCGAAACAACCGCATGGCAGGCAGCGCCTTTCTTGCGATTTGCAGTGGGGGCGGGAAGGAAAGAGGCGACTAAAATCGAATCGTGTGCGGTCATATACTATGACAACCGAAGTATGAAGGATGGACTTGGGTGTCGATTGGGCCTTGAACAGTCAGACACCTTGGGGTCTCTCAAGAGTCCGGGTATCGAGGTGATGAGTCGAAACTCGAGGCTAAATTTCCTGGTTTATAGCCTCTTCTTTCTCTCGTCATGAGGCCAATATCTAAATCTGAATTAAAACGCATAATTGCCGAACCTGCCAACCAGCAAAAAGAGTCACGGTTCGGGCAGTGGCTTACTCTGCTTACTTTTCCTCATCTCTGAAAACAGCGCCTTGGTATGCAAATCTACCTCCACACCCCTCCACGTCCGTCCATGACGATGCTGCAAGCAGACTTCCTTGCCATCGCCTGGACAATAAAGCCAGCAGGCCCACTTGGCCCAGTTTCCATCCTTCATCTGCGTGCGGGCGCGCTGGCCGACGTGATCCTCGATGAAGTCACCGCGGGCCATGGCTAGGCGGCTGGGGAAGATGCGGGCGAGGTAATGCGCTGTGGACGCGACGTGCGGTTTGTCGTGCCAGAAGAATAGGGGCGTCAAGGGAACGGCGACATTCGGATTCGACGCGGGGAAGAAGTCACGCTTGAGCTCTGCCGTTAAAGCCCGGAGCATGGGGAATTGTATGACGTGGGCGGACGTCGCGTACGACAGCATTCGCACGGCGGGCAGACAGACGTATTTCACCGGTGGGCTGCTGCTGCTCTCCGCCTCCGAGGCCTGCATTACTTCCAGCAACGAGCCCAGCGGGATGTCGCGCACCAGCGGCCAATCGTGCTGCTGGACCCAGACGTAGGGAGTCTCAGTCATTCTGAGGGCCGAGCGCACGGCGAGTCCGAAGCCGATACGGGCGACGGGCTCAATGAAGGTCACACGTCCGTCTTCTGTCAGCGATGTGACGAGTGCAACGTGATTTTCTCTGAGATACGGTGATCCGTATTCAGCTAAGGCATGCCCTTGGACTAAGACTCGCGAGGCTCCCTCCTCCGCTTCCGGATACCATTCCTTTAAGATGAGATCCTTCACATTCGTCTTATATAGCTCGACCGCCTGGGCACCTTCGGCAGTGATCTGCCCCTTCTTCAGGCGCATAGATTCCCCGATGCGGTCATATGTGTCGAAGACGACAATGACTCGACATGACATAAGAGCTGCACAATGTAGCTTAAATGAGCCCAGAATGTCCGAGATGAGGTCTGTTGAAGGCGCAGATGGGGTCGGCGATGTCGTGATAATGACCGTTAACAGTTCAGTCTCTCTTGGTGCTATGGCTGATACGCCATGCTGGGCTGACATTTCACCGGGGTTTTCACGGCTTTCTGTGTGCAAATGCAGGATTGCGTGCTGTGCGAATGATGGATTTCGTAAATCATTACTAGTCAGACAAGTCTATGTTTACTGGGTGAGTCTTCATATTGTTGCTTATTCGAAGATAATTGCGAGACTGGCCTAGCTAGCTAGCAGAGGCACCTAACCCTTTGATGGTTTGCTCTGCCAGCTGCAAGCACATGGTAGGCAGTGCGGGCCATCCGTCAAAAGTCAAACCCAGTAACTCAGAGCATTCTTGTTAACAAGACATTTTCCTATGTATTGCTGATATTCTAGATATATAATATTCTAGATATGTAATATTGTCACCGAAGTGTCAATACGTCTCGACCTGATAAGTCTTATATCTACGAATAATAAGTCGCGTATGAAGAATTACCCTCTAAGGCCTTGGCAAGCTCTAACCCAATGATCTCCTCTGCGTCATGTTAGCGGCTTATCAAATCGACAATCGAGAATTAACATCAACCTACGAGTCCGAGAAGATGGATGTAGCGAGTCGTACCTGCAACTAATAAGCGTCAATAGTTCAAGGGGGATTGAGTTATCTCACCATAAGAAACTTGTAAGCGGATACTGCGAATCAGCGCACCCATCCTGGGAGAGAGGGTCGGGGCACGTATAGTAGAAACCCGTAACGTTGGCCGGCGCATCCAGGTACTTATCAGGTGTAGCAATTATATCGAGAATAATCTGATGAGTATTCAGGATAGTGAATGAAGCGCCAGGCCACCTCTTCTTAACAAGTAGCTGGAAGGGCGCACCATAGTCGAAGATGGTATCCACAGTTGTCGTATACTCCAGCATCTTCCCCTCGTATGCTGTCGTGTTGTACGTCTCCTTGTCCGTCCAATAGCCTATGTCCCCAGTGCCTCCGTCCGGTATCGACTTATACAACGGCGACTTATCAAGAGGCGCCTGTGTGAAAAGCACAAACCGGCGTCCTCCAGTACTATAAACTCCATCAAACAAGGACCACACGCAATCGATATAGTCATCAATCGTCTTCCCCTTTGTCTGCTGTTCGAGTAGAAAGCCGCCGTTTCCAAGATCATTAGTGCCGATCCAAAGGGCGTACGCAGAGTTCTCTGGCGTGAGGCCTTTAAGGAAAGTCGTATTGGAGGTAGTGCTTGCGTATTTAACATCGGCTTTCCAGGCCTCGATCTGGTAGTCGATTACTGACGGAAACGGGCTATTGACCTGCTCGAAGTATCGATATATGATTTCATTCGAACAGACCGCGCCCGAGACTATTTGGAGTCGTCAGGCGGCTTTCCTCGAAGACATCGCATCCGGCAACAGCGCATTCCGGGAGTCCCTGATACTTACTAGCATAGTTATAAGTAGCAGCCCCGAGCTTCTGGGACGCATAGTAAGGCCATGTGTAGCTACCGGCAGCAGTGACGTTCGAGTGTGGGATCACAGTGCCTGGAGGCGGCGCAACTCCACCAGAGGCGATGAACAGGTTTAGCCGCCCTTCGTCGGTGTAGCTATCACCGAAGATGATCAGATTCTCGACCTTGGAGGCACCACGATAGCCGTTGACTCCGGCAGCAAGAGTGCCGAGCAATAAGGCGTGGAACAGCATCGTGACCGGGTAATTGGGCTTTGCCAATACACATGTGAAGGAGAACCGACGATAATGAGGAGAAAGGCTTCTTGGGAGTAGCATGTGATCTACATTTTATACCCGGAGCGCGGGACGGCGATCCCCCATCTTGTCAGCAATCTGGGGTTGCATCGACAGGCATACCCCAAATCCTGCCACAAGCGTTTAATTCGTGCTAAAGCTTGGAGTCGTCGTTTTCCGTTGTTCCGAGCAAGCAGAACCCTAAGGCCTATTCCGTCCGGCGGAAGCAGATTTCATGACGACACTAACACCGATCACCCTGTACGGGATTACGGCTGGCCGGCATGTTCACCGCTATGCTTCTTCCGCATGCTGACCAATTCTAAGTCTTTCCGATCCATTGGTGAACGCGCAACACCAAGCGCTTAAATGAATTATTCGGTTATTTTTCACCGACTTGGAGAACCTTCCAAGATAGGGCTAGAGAGCTAAAGGTAGTTAGTCGTCTATCAGAAAACCGTTAGAGGGTAGGAGTATTACTCGCAATATTGTCAAGTGCCTATCGCAAGCCGATTGTCTGGAGTCTTCCGGGAACTCAATTTCAGAGAGAATGGAAAATAGGTTCCGAATGGGTGACGCCACGGACACGGGTCGTTGGGTACAGCTAGAGAGGCTCTGGTTCACCTCCGCGCACAGCATGTATCGCGGATGTTTTAAGTAAGAGAGCCTTCTCTCTCCGAAATAGTATAGGTACTCGGTGTGTATGCTGTCGCGATGGTGTAGTTGGAGTGTGAATACGCTACAATGCTGTCTAGGCGACGATTAAGCGGCTAGGGCAGTGGATTGATAACTGCCGCGTTCCAGACTGTCGGGTCAGGTCGTTGATAAGGTTGCGGCTGAGCCAATTATCATTCCTTGAGCTTGATTCGGTACCAAAGGTGAGGTACTTGGCTGAAGTACTGGTTGACCCTCAATATTACTCATCACATCGAGATAATTGAATAGAAATATTTTGCTTCAGAGTCTTATATTCCAGCTCTTTCTAATGCGGGTTTTAATCTTGAATAAATTGAATCCGGAGTCTGGCAGATGCATAATCATTTTCCGACCGCATTGTGTCGGATGTAGACCTCTATGTGTATATGAAACGTACCTACTTCCGCATCAGATTGGAGTAAGGTTGGTGATGTACCATAGGAGCGCCCACAAACCGGGAGAATCAGGCATCTACTAACGAAGGTCATTTTGATGACGAGGGCGACGCTGGTTGAAATGCACGCAAGCATTCCTGGGCTGGCTCCCAACCAAGTTTCTCAGCTTTCCCCTCCGCATCCACCTGATAACTGACGCGTCAAGGTCAAGGGGAGAGGCTAATGGAGGCGTTGGTAGTCCATGTATAGTGAGAGATGGCGGACGTCGAGGAGCACTGGGAGAATGAAAGGGGACCGAAAAGCTGACTGTCCTCCCAGGATGCTAGGTACGTCCGGAGTCCATGCCGCGGACGATAGTAACAAAAGCGACGAAGTGCGGTAACTCGGGACTTTGGTGCCGAGGACTTGGTCGTATTATTCTGGAGGCATCGATGAATGCCTACCCAAGTATTTAAGGAAGCACAGAATGACCTATCACGAACGACTCCAAGGACAAAGAAGCTAGTGAGACTATAGTCGATACCGAAAAAAGGGCTGGACAGCCCAAGGGAAGCTTGAGAGCTAGTAGTGTAACTAAAGGTATACTATCTGATCCGGTTCCTCAAGGCCTCACACACGGCTAAACTGCCTCACCACGAGCATCGTCAAGGTGGAAAAGGAAGGACAGTAAACAACTAGATGCATCAAACCTCTCGTTTAGCCGATCTTCAGTCTCCTCTTGGAGTTGGCGAACCAGGAGGGTTTCCCCGAGGAGGAAGAGATGGGCCTGCAGTGTTGTCATAGAGTCTCTCACTTCATGTTTCCCTGAGTCTGTACCGGCTGATTGAAGAAATCTCGTCGTGTTTCGGCGTCACTTAGTTTCGCAACATGGTAAGTCCCTAGGTCTGAGGAACGTAGATGTCTACGATTCTCACTAATTGTTGTGCTGCAAATGGGTATACTGATGTTGATGTAAAGGTGATAGAGACTGTCAGTGGCTAGCAGAGGTGTCTGTTGTACCTGCCACAGGCACCACACCACTCTAGGCAGCTGCCTGCCTATTGTTGCACAGTGACTCACCCATTCAAGCAAACACTTGAAATGAGTCATCCCATTGGCCCAAAATGGACTAATACCAGCCAATCAAAAACCTAAACATCACAAAATGCAGGTACGTGCACCTTCCACCAGTGAAAGCAGCCAAAAACAATCAGTAAACCCCGCAATTCTACCGCCCTCCACCGCTCTCATTTGGGTATATAATCTCCCTCATCCTCCCAGCTTTTCAGATTCTTCTTTTCCTTCTTTTCTCCTCCATCCCAGTGCACGGGCTTTACGCGTCTCAATGAGGATTCGTCCGAGAGCGTGTTTTTGCTAGTTGAAAACTATACTATGACCACTCCTATTTGGCTTTTGTCCGGGTAGGGAATTTTTGTAAAACATCCTTCCATCTTGGAGATACTTGTTTTTTCATTGCTATCGCTCCCGTGTTGGAACGAGGTGAAGAAGAAACCGGCGCAAGTCGCAGGCTAGTATGATGGCAGTAGTCGTACGTTGAGAATGTCTCTCTTTTGCTGTAAAATATGTGGTTAGCGAAGCTACGATTAGGTTCGGTGCAAAACTTTTGATAGAGCGAGTAGAGGAATGTTTCTGGTGCCGGGAACTGCAATCCTGCGTATTTGACCATGCTATCATAATTACAACGTGGCGCAGAAATTTCTTGCCATTTGTTCTACGTGATTATATGTTCTGCATACCAGATAATGCATCTCTTGGCTATTGATATGGCTATCGATGAGCATTATTGAAGCTGTGCCTCGTGGTGCTGGCCCGCGTTCCTCGAATCCCATACAAACCTATACATACTCGTATGGCTATGTGGTTAATGAACAAAGCTTCTAGCGTAATCCGCTCTCCCCATCTCCTCTACCTCGGTAGGCTGCGATGGCATGTAGCGTAGTCCTGTCGCTGTCGCTCCATACCGTAATTCTCGCGCATCGCGATATCTGGACGCGGCGCGGTGATTTTTCTAGGCGGAACACGCCGGTAGTCAACAGACCAGCTGAATAAGCCCGCTGTTATCTCGACGTGATGCTCACATCCGGCGCGAGTGATAGTTTCTTCCTTTGTCCAATGTACCGTCCCCCCTCTCAATCCGTTGGAAATCGTGGGTTGTAGACCTCATATCCTTCGTCATCGGTATCGCTCTCGACATCGAGATCCAGCGTATTCCTCGACGAGTCCTCTCTGCCAGGAATCACCGGGACCTTTTCCGTGTCCACATCACCACCCTCTTCAGTACCAGCATTACCACCACCACTACTACCACCCACAGGTGCAAACGCGCTCTTAAACCCCGATTTCTTAAACCCGCCCTTCTTGAAGCCACTACCACCAGCACCACCAGCACCTCCCTTCCCATCGCCCGTAGCAGCATTATTATTCGTGTCGCCGCCGTTCCCGGCCCCGAGCTTGATGCTGATCAGCCCGTCGGCCTTCGCCTCGGCGCGACGCGCGCGGGCGCCAGCCGTGGGGTCCTTAACCATCTGCTTCATGTCCTTCATGCGCTGGCGGTGGCTGTGGTCGTAGCTGCCCAGGTGGGCTTCGTAGTCGTTCATGCGCGAGTAACCTTTCGAGCAAAGCTCGCAGTAGAAGGACTGGAGGGCTGCGCGGGCCGCTGCCGTCTGCGCTGGAGGCAGGGTTTGGTGACGCTGTTGGAAGGGTAAAGAGGATATGTGTTAGCTGTACCGCGCTCGTCGTGATGGCTGAATTTGAATAGTGGGCAGGTCAAGCGGATGTTGACTTACTGGCGGCATTGTGTTTATGCTTTCGATCGTTAATGAATGCGGTTGATTTCTGGAGGGCACAACATCCAAGTATTGGATATGGTTGGGTGTTGGCTACGAGTGCTTCGAGTGTTTCGTTCTGTTCGGCAACAGTAAATAAGAATGAAGCTTGTCTAAAGTTATCTACGTAGGACTGAGTAAGAGCATCTCTTAGAATCTAGAGCTAGGCCAGTCAAGATAGCTGGAGCTCGTTCCGCGACCAAAATCGCGGGGCAGCTAAGGTACCCACCTGGCAGTCTACTATAGAAGGCTTAGGGTTTGCGCTTAGGCTACCTCGGTAGCTAAGCTGGGGTGGTACGACTGGGGAAGTCTCGACATTTTATTTTTCATGGTCTGATGTCTATTAAGAGCAGTTCGGCCGCATCCTTAGGGACTATACATTACTCTCCTTTCCAAACATATCTACAAAGTCCCATCTTCCAATTTTGAGTTGAAAGGGTGTGTTCTGACGTAGTTCGACGTCGTTGCCGCCATGGCGCCCGACTCAGCACGGCTGGATCATAAGGACTCCCAAGAGACTCTCGTCTCGTTGGTACAGCTCGATCCTTCTCCCATAGAATCGCCCGACGATGAAAAACTATCACCACTGTCCGAAGACCCGGTAAAATCCCCCTCGTCGACCGCGATACCGCCGGGACTCAGTGGCAGCGGTCGTGGTCCCATATTCTACTGTTCGTACCTACGTCATCACGATCTTCCACAAGGAGCGAACGAGTTTGAAGGTGTATGCTAACGAAGCGTCTGCGCATGAAATAACAGTAACCCGTATCCAGCGCTACTCGAGCTACACATTTACCTTCTTCGCCGGCCTGCACTTCACCAACACGTCTCTGATCCCCCTCATCTACCGCTGCGTGCCCTACTCCGAGCCGTTTCTGCTCATGACCCGCGAACTCTACCAGACCCGTCTGACCGAACCCCTCCTCGTCGGTCTCCCCGTACTCGCCCACATCACTTCCGGCATAGCCATTCGCCTCATACGACGAAACCAGAACAAGAAGCGGTACTATGGCGACCAAAGCACCGGTTTCTGGGATCTGACGCGGTCCCACACCTCTTTATCCTTGTCCTCGTCCTCCGCTTCGCGCAACCCTCACTCCCGAATATGGCCCGTCTTCAGTAATATCGCCGCCTCGGGCTACGTCTTCACCGCACTCCTTGCCTCTCACGTCGCCATGAACCGCATCTTACCCCTCATCGTCCACGGCGACAGCAGTAACATCGGTCTCGCGTACGTCGCCCACGGTTTCGCACGGCATGCGCCCTCGGCTTATCTCGCGTACGCGCTCCTCCTTTCGGTCGGCACGGGCCACATGGTCTGGGGCATGGCTAAGTGGCTAGACCTCGCGCCGCCTGCCAACTGGAAGAAGATCACCTTCGACAAGCCCACGCGAAAACGGCGGAGACGCGCTTGGTGGGCTGTCAATGCCACTGCTGTCTCGCTGGCTGCTCTCTGGGCTGCTGGTGGACTGGGTGTTGTCGCACGGGCTGGGCCTGCGCATGGATGGTTGGCCACTGTATATAATGGTATCTATGACTATGCTGGACGGTAATACGCAGCTAGAACGCAAAATGGTGTGAGGCTAGCGACGGCGTCTGTACGAGTGATGATGGATATACTAGATCTGTATACCAACTTTACTGCATTCATCATTGGATTAGATGGGCATATCTTGGAGGCAAGATACATGTATTCCGGCTCTACTATGGTGGTATAGCCATCACAAGCTTTAAAGACAAAAGAAAAATAAATTAAAATAAATTATACTGTTGTACTGACTTGTCGTATCCAGCGCTCGCGGTATGAGCCATGACTGAATGCCTGAGAAGTATTTTCCTCTGAAGTACAGCTCCAGACTTCTTGATAGAGGAAGGTCTGGGGAGAGGACCAGACTCGGAATACAACCGTGCTGATATAACGGCGGTGACAGATACTGGAAGGGGGGAACTTCACCGGGAACCCGCTAATTCCATTATGTTAGCCTCGAAATAGGAGATGGTATTACACGGGGAAAGTTGAGTTTAAGTCGTAAATATAATTCTTGTTGATAATGATTAAGTAGATGTCTTAGTATATATATACACGTATTTTATATGCAGGTAGAAATGAGACACCCATGATGTAATCCTATCTATGTACAACCATCCAACAACCACACACCCCTCCATTTAGCTACACAACACCATATAACCAACCTTCACTCATCTCAGCGCGTCTTCCAAGCCCTCCACACACCGAAACCGATAACAGCCGTGGTTCCGAGTGCGGTGCCCCAGATCTGCGCGAGCCGTCGCGTGACGTGGTTCGAGATCTGAATGGCCGCCTCGGTGTCGTTGGCCCGTGGTAACGGGCCGTCGGGCACGGGCACGTCGAGGAACTTGCACAACGGCGCCCAGCCGTCTTTGAGTTGCATGACCAGAAGCTTCTCGGGCGGGACCATTTCTTTGACCATGTTGTTCCAGTTGATTATGAGTTCTACGGGGAATTGTCAGTTAAGTGCCCTGGGCATTGAAGAGAAATAAAAAAATAGAAAACCACCTCCTCCTCCGGGGATATTGTGTTTTTATACTTACTCGTCCCACGCTTAACCTCCCCCTTAGGCTCAATCTGCATAATCCTCTTCGCGCTCTCCGCATAATGCTTCATGAGCGAAGGGAACCACCTCCAGCCCGGCACGGCCCAGACGAGGTAGGGCAGCCAGGGTTTATTCGAAGCCCGGGAGACGACCATGAGGCTCTCGAACCAGCGATCCGGGTCCCGCTCTACGAGCACTACTTTGGCTTCGGGGTACAGCTCCATTAGTTCTGGGATGAAGTCCAGGGGGGGCATGTCGGCTACCCCCACGAAGCCCGCGGTCACCTCGCGGAGCAGGCGCAGGGTTTCGGGTTTGTCGCCGCGGGCTTTGGCTTCGTAGACTTGGACCCAATTTTTGCAGTATGCTAGTTGAGGCGTCAGTCGGTTCGAGGACTGTTAGGGGTGTTTGCGGGTGGATGAAAATGGTAGGTAGTCAAGGAGTATTCGCGAAAGGTAAGATAGGGGTTGAGAGTGTGTGAGGGTGAGGGTGAGAGTGAGAGAGAGAAAATGGAAATGAAGATGAAGGTGAGAAAACCCCCATACCATCCTCACGATTCAACACCTGCGTGCCGCCGTGCAGAAAAGGCCCGTTGAGCAACTGCTCGACGGCCAGCGCCATCGTCGAGGTCCCCGTGCGCGCGTATCCGGCGCAGATGACCTGGACTTTGCGCGAGGAATCGCGCGGGACCGAGGGGACGCCACCCATGGTTTTCTTGCTTGCTTCGCGAGACCCGGAGTATTTACGTTAGATAACTCTTCCGGACGGAGGCGGAGGGACTAAAGACGAACGGAGAGACTAATATAGGATATAGAGATTTGCGGATAAAGACGTATGGGGGATTGTTAGTGAAGAAAGAGGGCAAAGTCTAGTTAGCTAGCTAGTTGTTGAAGTTATCACGAGAGTCAAAGTATAGCGACGATATTGACACAACTAGCAAGGCCTGTTCATGATCTTACGGAGTTACTGTCTCGGGTTTGCGCGAGTACCCTGCCCTGGTAGATACCATTGTTGAAAATAGAAACTTAGCTTTCACGTAAGATCGCATTGCCGGGGCTTCGTAACAGGCTAGCTAACCTTACGAGTTCAAACATAGTGTATGAGTAGCCAGTTAGCATGATTACAGGAGGCGGGCCAGGGCCTCGACGAATTGCGGAGGTTAGCGTTCAATGTTGTTAAATTGGTTTCAAGTCTCGTCTCCAGCCTAACGAGTATAAATGCAACAACCGGTAACGATAACCAGAGGCTAATGGAACAGTGTCGTCGGCGGTGGACATTGTGGCCATATTGTAGAATTGGGGAGCAATCCTCTACGAGCGGGTGCGCATAACAATAGCCAAAGGGACTTTTTCAGGAGTATATCGTGGGGTTAACTAGAGTAGCTTTTTAGTAAGCATTTGTGTTGCATACCGATGTTGTGATGGGGCAGTTTAATGACAACACCACACTAAGTTCTCTCCATACCCTATTTAGACGCTCCGACCATTGCTTACGTCCCTTGGCATAACCTGTTCTCCCATAACATGGTCTAAATACATCTTTATAGCAAAATCTTAGGTCAGCCGGTGAGACTTGAGTATATTTAAGTTAACCGAAGGTGGCACGCTCATTTCCATAAGTAGTGTAGAAAGACAGCAAAATGGGATATGAGGTAAACTAAAAGACTCGGATGATAACGACATGACTTTAACAACAGATCCACGTTATCATTTCTGCTGAATTTTCTGTATTATTCTTTGCAGTACCATGTTCATGCAGCTAGTACGTAATTCTAGGTATCAATAAGAATTGAGCCTTCTCTGTTATAAAACCTTATACTCCGTAACTGGCAACATTTGCAACTAGCCTACCTAGGTACTTCAAGTTTTAACTCGAACCAGTACTTTCCGTCTTTCATAGGCGTTCTGCTCGGCTAACTTCTTATCGTACACTTAATCATACTGTCACCCTTGGTAAAAGGATACGGGTGATGTAGTGGGGCACATGGGGCTTTACAGAAGGCACCTGGATTGGTGGCAAGCACTATATCTCATATAGAAAGTCTTCTATCATTCTATCATGTTGTGCGAGATCAGCACCTTTCTATTTTATTGTCGGAATTGATCCAACTTGAAGTCAGTAGTCGTACTTGCGAGAAGATTCCAAGTCTCCGACGTACTTACTCACTCTGTACATGAATTACATGGTTTTAGGCCATAACTGCGTCATTGGTCGAACGCAGGAAACCGCAGCGTGCCGCAGTGACGTCAGAGGCAAACCGTCACCGAGATAATAAGCATACCCAGCTGTTGGCGACAACAACCCTCAAAATTGTCACAACACCTTCAGAAACGCACTGCAAACCATACACATTCAAACACCTGAAACAATAGCACAAGAAGAGCATCACGCGTTTTACACCAACCCTACACCTAAATAACGAACACGCAAAAATGCCTTCAAGCTCACAATCCTTCTCTTTCAGCAGCAGCTTCTACAGCTCTTCGACCTCGTCGAACGGGGGAGCCCCTCAGAGCACGACCTACGCAGAGCGCAGCTTTACGGACGAGAACGGCACCAGGACCGAGCGTCTACATCAATTGCCTGGGCAAGCCCCCGTGTACGAGACATCTGATTCATCGGGCAATCGTCGCGTGGAGGGCAGCGGCGGTGCAGGGTCGCAGAACCGCATCACCGACGTCACGGATGCGGATAAGCAATATGAGGAGCGCATGGAGGATGAATATGCCAAGAGAGAGGGTGGTGCGTAGATGAATGGGATGGGAAAGGAGGAGTTGTTTGTACGATATGATGATGGATGGGTAGATTGGTACGGCGACTTGTAGCACTATGGGATTGAAGCGGCTGAAAGTTACCGCTCGGTAAGGACGAAATAGGGTTATTATTGAGCACCCGGACAAGATGAATGAAATACGGATTACTACCTAATACATTACAGCTCTGCATCCTTAAAAAGACAAATACACAACCGGTCGCCTTATGTGTGATATCAGGGTGAGAAATTCAGCGTAACTGCCTATGTATTTATCCTGAAAGCCGCGGCATCTAGTAACAGACTCAGTAAAGCATAGTTATATGTATGCGAGCATGCGATACGCGGATGCTACCCGACTCTCTCGACTGGATTCTCTTCACAATGAAAAAACTCATCATGCAAGTAAACCAATCATCGCTGAGATGAGATGCGCTAGGAATACGGTCGCGGGCGAAGGGCTCTCGGGCGGAACCAACACAGGTAATAGTCAGAAGATGGACAGCTGACGCTGCTTGTGAAAGGAGAGTCTCGAAACCTCATGTCTCATCGTGCAACAGACGCTAACGTCGAGAGTCACACTGCAGAAAAACGCTACTCACCAGACTGACCCGTACATCGCGGCATCGATGGTTCAACCACGAAGACAGTGGTTGATAGGGTGAACTTATCGTGTGGCGGCGATGAAGTAGGATGAGTAGAAATGACCATCATACACGTGACCAACTGCACAGCCCTAGATCCGAAGTCGATTAGGGAGTGGCGGCTGAGTCAAGCGAGACAGTACCAGTTCCGCGGAAGTTGCATATTGCTCCCAGTTGATCGCCAGAGGTGAGAATTGATAATGTCTCAAAGGTAAGTCGGTAAGTATAAATGTCTGGGGCTCATTCCACCGTCTGAAGCGTACAGGCTTATGACTACATCTTGAACGCTTCTGAGAACGTCGCATTGAACTTCTCAGCACGTTCAGTACTCTCACTCAACTTACACCTTCTCTCCGCCAACACTTCCAGTATATCCCCTTCATCCCGTTCAACCACAATGGCCTCAGACACTTCGTCATCAGACCCAGTCCTCTTCTATGATATCGCCTCTGGGCCCCCTATTCGCCCATTTGCGCCCAACCCGTGGAAGACGCGGTATGCCTTGAACTTCAAGCGCGCGAACTTCGTCACAGAATGGGTGGATGTCTCCGAAGTGACAGAAACCCGCAAACGTCTCGGTGCCGAACCGGTGCGCTTCTTCGACAACCGAGAGCCATTTTACACGCTCCCGGTCATCAAAGACACATCCACCAGCACCCTCATAGGCGATTCATTCGACATCGCAGTGTACTTAGATAAAAAGTACCCGGATAGCCCTGCATTATTCCGGAATTCAATCGGCTTATACGCCGCGTTTAACGCTCATATCGACCCCATCTTCCCCACGGGCGGGATTCTGTTCTCCGAGGGTTTCCCGTTCAACCCGGAGACTGAGGAGAAGAGCAAGGCCGAGTTCTGTAGGCGGGCTGGGGTGAAGTCGTGGGATGAACTCACTGTGCTTGGGGAGGAGAGGAGGAAGGTCTTGGATAAGTATCAGGTCTCGCTGGGGGAGGTTGCGAAGTACTTTAGGTTCTCTGATGGTCCTTTCGTAGGAGGGACAGAGCCCGATTATGCTGATATTATCATTGGGGGCTGGCTGATGATGCTGAGCGTAGTGGTACGCGAGTGGGATGAGATCCGCACGTGGCATGGTGGGGTTTTTGGTAAGCTGCACGATGCCTTGGAGCCGTATAGAGGCACGTGGTGAGGCCTAGAGCTAGAGCATTTAACGGTCGCGAATATCAGTGTTTAAAGAAGAGGCGCTGAGTTGACCGACTAGGCTTGGGAAAAATCTAGAATCGAAATAGTACCTTTATCTCGCACATCCTTTCAATCAAGCTAGACACTTCGTCCTAGAATTAAAATAAACATGCCGCTTGTTGGGTAGACCCCTAAGACACCAGCCTCTATGTATGGAGGGGGTAGTTGATGCTGTTGGTATGTCAAGTTGAGATAGAAGATGTCCAATCGCATCCTCTCATCGTTCGCATTTTACTTCCCAACTCATTATCGTGTGATAGACCGTGAACCGTCTTGTTTTTTCTTAATCATCAGTCTTTCTTCTGAGTCGTGCAGACAAGAAAGTAGATGTCCAGTGAATGAAAGGCCTTGACCGACCCCTGAGACAAATCGGCCCTATCTCACCCATATGTCACATTGTCCTGCAGAGCGTCCTAACAACTCTTCGAGTCTTGCTTGGCACGGCAATAATATCTTTCCAGTTCAGGGGGCAACTAGCATCCGTACTTCCCGTAAACCGACATAATATCCGCTATTCCTGCCAGTCTGCTATGCGCAGTGCAGCACTGGGCCAACGCACTGCTGCATTACGCCGCGTTACGCTTTGGCCTCAATGACCTGCCCATCTTCTACGTACACAGTTTCCCATCCCCCTATCCTGGTCAACCCACCCTTCCTCCAGGTCCTGAACTTGCGCATCCCACTCTGGGTCTGAGAGCATATTTCGTAGGTGATCAGGATCTTTCACCCAATACGTCGTTGTCACGTCGAAATCGGCCATCTTCCAGCCCTGCTTTTCCCTGAATTTCTGGAGGTCTTCCTGAAACCCGTTGCGCAAGAACGAGGGAGTGAGATACTGGGGCTTCGGGTTCAGCATGGATACGTAGAGCGAAAGTTCGGCATGTGGGGGGAGAACCAACCAGAGCATAACGGGCAACATTGTGCTTGTGTACTAGTTTCACCATGCGGGGACGGTGTTCTTCCTGGTACCATTTCATGAATGCCTCGTCTGAAACATCAGGGTTTTTATAGTGTTGAACAGTGAATTTCAGAAGTTGCGTTGGAGCTAGTTGTTGAGCCATGATGTTTCTTCTGCTCTTTAGACTTTGTGTGGTCCTGATGAGATGCGTAAGATGAGTGCGCGATTATGCCGAAGAGAGTTAGTAAACAAAGAGCGACGGCAGGATGTGGCCTATTTAACTACCAGGTACTGTAACAAAGAGTGCGCGACCCCTTTCACCTAAACACATGCGGCTATGTGGCGTAGATGCAGAACAGCCCTCCACAGTGCTGTTGTCTCAACACATTCACCAACGACATATCTACCGGCTGAGGCTTCCCAAACAATAGAGCAAGTTCTGCTGTGGAGCATTGGCTAATTAAAATACTGATCGAATTAGTTATATATAGCTATGTGTATTGCTCCGCTGTTCTAATGTTTATGTGGTGATGTTAATGTACTATTCACGCAATCGTGCGACAACAAGGATTCATGTATACATCTATACGAGGGTCCGACTCTGACGGTCCGTAGTTGAGCCCTCGCTTGTGCCTGGTATAGAGTTCTGCTGTTGTGATTGTGGTTGCTTCAAAGAAAGCCAGTCCATGAAGATAGGTCCGGCAATAGATAAAGCGCTCGCAGCAACACCCACGTAGAACGTGTCTATAATTGCCTCATTGTACACCTGAAGGACCTCGGGAAGCTGTTCAGCCGTGACGAGAGCCCTCAAGGCTGCAGGGCCTTGACTGAAAATAGAAACAGCATCGACCTCGGGGGCTTTAGCAACTAGGTTATTGATGAATTGATTCTGGAAGACGCTCTGGCCTACAACGAGGAAGATCGAAGAGGAGAGTGTACCGGCAAATGATAGAACGGAGGTCGCTATGGCCATGTCACTCGTTGGTACAGCCACCTGGCCAATAAGGTTGACATTTTGGGAGCCAATGCCCACTCCAATTGCCATGACCAACTGATATCCTATCCAGTGGCCAGAGCTTGAGTCGACCTTTAGGGTACTAAGCAGGCCAGCACCGATGGACGAGATGACGGAGGACACAATAAGCAAGGGCACGAACTGGGCTAGTGCAGTCGCTAGGACACCACCAACCAAGGCAAATACAACTTGGCCAACGAGGCTGGGCAGGGTACGAACGCCTGATTCTGTGGCTGATACACCCTCAACTGCCTGGAACCAGAGGGGCAGGTAGTACGTGAAGACGAAAACAGCAGCACCCAGAAATACGCCGTACCATATACCGCCCAGCATATTCTTGTTCTTTATTATACGCGCAGGAACAGTGGCTAGATCTTCCTGCCACCACTCCACGCACCAGAAGATGATAGCCAAGACGCCGAAAACGACGAAAAGGGCGATGATGCGGCCGTCACTCCAAGGATACTTGGACCCACCCCATTGCAGAGCAAGCAGGAGGGAGATAACGCACGGAATGAGGAAGAAGATGCCTGGCAGATCCAAATACTTGATCTGTTCCTTCCATGGCAAGCGAGGCCGTGCTGACGTCGAGTTTGGGAGAAAGAGGAAGAGGAATACCAGCGTCACAGCGCCAACTGGCAGATTGATGTAGAAACACCAACGCCAAGTGACATGGTCGGAGAAAGCGCCTCCAATGCTGCGTCTGGTCAGGACTCAAGCGCAATTTCGACGTGGACGGGTGACTTACATAGGGCCGACCACACTCGCAAGACCATGTGTGCCCGCAAGGATACCAGTATAGATGGGTCGTTGCCGCAAGGGAACCGTGGTAGCGACAATAAGGATGGAACCACTGTAAATACCAGCCGCTCCTATACCAGAGACAGCACGCCCTACGATGAGAGCGGTCGAGGTCGGAGCCGCACCGGCAACGACAGAGCCAATCTCTAAGATGGCAACAGCAACTAGGAACACCCACTTGACCGAGTTCGTCGTGTATAACTTGCCATAAAGCAGCTGGAGGGCGGAGACCGCGAACAGGTATGACGACCCGTACCAGGCGACATCGTTAAAGGAGTTGAACTCTTTAGTGATGGCTGGGATGGCGGTAGACACAATACTGCCATCCTACATCGGAAGCGCCGGGTTAGCTAGATACATACTAACTTCCTAGATTGCATGTGGTCTTACCAGAGCCACCAGGAACAGGGCGAAGTTAACACCGATCGTCAAGAGGACTACTTTCCAAAATGGAGGGTACTGAGATTCATCTTCTCCTACCGGAGACACATCGTCGATGGGTCCGCTCTTCTCCGGATCAGAGTCATCTTTTGCGCCCTCGGATTCCCGTTCGTCTTGCGGTAACGATGACGATGGGGTTTCCCGAGTGCTGGTTTTCTCAAGGGCCGTGGATAATTGCAACGAAGGGGGCAGCGTCGGTGTCACGATCGTGGTAGGCGGATGGACATTTGTCGCAACCGGGGCCGCGTTCTCATCTGCCGCTTTTGCCGCCATCGCGCCGACGCAACAAGACAAGAACTTAGGCAAAAGTCGGCGTGGAACCCTTTATAATGCAATCGAACCAGAGCTGCCACAGGGTCAATTCACAGTGGAAAGATCACAGCATTACCGCGAATCGAACCGTGTTGCCCTTTCCTTGCAACAAACGAGGACAAAAGCTCAACGAGTGGTAAGAGAGAGATTCGCCCGACGTTTAGACAGACCGGCGTTTTTTTGCCGGTATGTATTCGGTGCATTGGCTTCGCATGCTAGAGCGTTCGGAGACCCCCTGGTCGCCGAATCGCCTCCCCGAATGCCCTCCGAATCCTCACTCCGAACTCTTTGCACGCCCGTGCTAGACCCGTACAATCAATCTGGAGCTAAAGTGCATGTACGCGGAAATCAGACAAAACTTAGTGGATCATATAGTAGAGCTTACGCCAATATGTGAAGCGAATGGTGTAGTACCCTTGTGTCATGTGGCAGATATCAATGGTTTGGAGTGCCCATCCGCTACATTCACCCGGCAGGATCGCTTGATTCTCATAAGCAACCCCGGCAGCGACGGATACTTGCCACTCGGGCAGAGTTTCAATCAAAATCGATGAAGTTGGGCTGTCCAGCTCATGCATGACTTTACTTCACACGTCCACTTCTCCATTCCTCACGCACTGGATAAAGAAATAGGTGAGATGGGCACTAGCAGAGCTTCGGCCACGGCGTTTGCTTCTTAATAAATCTTCATAGCAGGGCGGACAGTTCTTCGATCGAGGGTGCAGTGACTGGCTTCGTAGAGGCATCGCATTCTGATAACGCCACGATCCAACAAGTGAGGGGCTTCATTGCGAGCCGTCACTCACATATTGATCTCTAGCAGTGTGCAGCCGTTTAGTATAGACCGGCCTCAAATGAAGTCTCGCATAAGGCTTAAAGGAGAAGCGGTGTGATCTTTCACAAGAAGTTTTGATATCATGGCTTCTACACCGAGCATCGCATTTGGTTCATTCATGACCGGATTCGCGACAAGTTATGAGAGACAAGAGGGGAAAGACGCGTAGACCGGAAAGACAACTTGTGCTTTTTCACATCGCGACGTGGTAGACGAAAACCTGCTCTCTTGATCACTAAATGTTAACTTAATCTAGATCTTCTCTGATGATATACGCTAACCCGACCCCTCAGATAGCTTCATTTACCACTAGCTATGGCTTAAAACCCGGCGTTCTTACAGCTCACAGGCTATTCTGCAGGCGACAGCTAACTGTCGTGTCTTTTTGATGGTTGAAAATAAAAGAAGAGCAGTGATGCTAGAAATCCAAAATCGTGCTCTGTTGGTTGCATTCGATGAATGGATCTTTGACAATAGACTCCCCGGAGTTTAGTGAGCGTATTGTTCTAGAGCAGCCAATTCTGCCACACGAAATGGAAAACTACTAAAATAGCGATAGTTCGATCAACCCCCGAGACGATTAGATTCCCCCTATGTCACTCTTCTTTAAGCTCCTACTTTCTCTATCTATTCAGTTTTTCCTATCTGGAAAGTCACAGTTAAACCAGAGCGCAGCGGGAGAAAATGAGTGCTGTCACCTTTAGCGCAATACTCATCAGGGGACCAGAACTAAACTCGGAGATTACTCTATTTAGGAAAACGATCTAACCGTATTAGGATACTACGGCCTCCATATTACTACAATTTCTCGGTATCACGTCAGCAACTTCAATACAGTTTTGAGCCCAACTTCTAGCTGCTTGCATCGCTTGAGTAGAGTAGAAGAGAACTGCGAATACCACACACGTGCGCACTCCTCATAACTAGATTTTCACGACTCGACCTGACTTCAACTTGTAGCACGTACCGTCATGCTACCCAAAATTCTCTGCCTACATGGCAGCGGCACGAGCGCCGCCATCTTCCAGATTCAAGCCATCAGGCTTAGTCGCATCCTGAAGCCTCACTTTGAGCTTGTGTTCATTGACGGGTTCTACGACACCGGGCCAGGTCCCGGAGTTCTCCCCTTCTTCGAGGGGATGGAGCCATATAAACGGTGGCTCACAGACACAGTCGGCCAGGAGGAGCGGCCGTGGTCGGACCTAGGGCGGCTCGTCGAGGTGTTCAACCGCCAGGGGCCCTTCGTGGGCATCATGGGATTCTCTCAAGGTGCGAAGGCTGCCACGCACCTCATACGCTGGCTCGAGCAGCGGGGCCAGCAACTCGATTTCGCGGTGCTATTCGGGGGCACAGTGCCCTTCAGGCTCAAGGTCGGCACGGAAGAGTGGCCCGAGCTTATCAAACCTACCATCATCACGCGGAGTATACATGTCGTTGGCGACGACGACCCATGGCGTTCCGAGAGTGAGGCTCTGATGGACCATTACAACGAGCCGACGCGGACGCTCATTCGGTTCAAAGGCGGGCACCATATGCCCGTGGACCCAGATATCAATGAGAAGTTGGCGAAGCTCATCATCTCATGTCACACGGAGAGCAACGATTTCTATGCTTGATGCATGAAATACTGTTTTGATTTCAGCTAATAGACGGGGTTGATGTTCAGCATTTATGAAGCGACGAATTATAGACGGACGATATCCGGGGTCGAGGCGGTATAAGGGAAACATGGTATATAACTAAGATCTATGTTTATTAAATTTCAGAATAGGTACGCTAGGAATCGAGATTCCAATCCTAACGCTTGAGTCTAGCATCGACCTCGATCCTTGTTTGGCCCATATCAACACACCACTCATATATAGCGTTCGCATTTTCACAACTTCTTATTCTGAAACAATGATAAGGCCAGCTGCTTAATTGATCAATCCTAGCTATGTCAAGGGCACTCAAGAAAATACGGAAAGTTGCAGTGAAACAACCACTCATTCAGTTGCATTGCTCCTAATGGAAAGATCAAGCGGTCGGTTTGGCTACTACCAACCCGTATTAGATTATAAGGCCGTTGAGAACAGTCCATAACACTATAACTCCGAGATCGGACGTTGACAGACAGGACTTCTCAATTCTTAAGGATTTGGGATTCGGATTCTCTGGCGACAAGGATACATATCCTGTATGAAGATTTGCTTCCACCAAACGGCATGATCGGCCAACTTGGCCTTATAGCTGCGCCCACAAGCAAGTTATGCTTCCGAGGAAGAAGTTGAGCATTTTACTAGCCCCAATTCATTGGTTACTATACTCACTTTCTAAATTTAGCTGTCGACTTCGAGCTTAGAGCCCCATAATTCGATCTGATAAATGATCAGGGTGAGTCATACCAGCAGGCGCTTACTTGTAAACGGCTAGGGCAGGTTCTCTTGCTTATCAATTTGATCTTATCAGATCTTCTTTTGGCCCCTTTCTCCTACATCCTTCCCGAATACGATTATGGCCAGGGATAGGATCCGAATATATATAGGCGTGTTTCAGTAAGGGATTTGATGTAGTGTCGGGGTAGATTCAACATTATTAAATATACCTCAAAATGATGCCAGACATGGATTTCATGATGGTGGCCCTTGGTGGTGCTTTTCGCTCCGAGCGACTCGTTTATCGAGCAATTGAAGACAATGAAGCCGATAAGAGCTTCATTTTCACACAGCTGCTGTTAGATCCGGTCACCAGCTCCTTATCGGACCCGTCAATTCACTGTCCCAAGAACAGAAAGGAGAGCGACCAACGGGTTGACGCCCTTATTGGGAACTCACTCTTAGCAGTCATGATCTGCCTGCCTGGCGGCGACTCGGAAGAATCTGTGCCCATTGGTTATATATCAATCAGGGACCTTCCTATGTATCAGCGACGAGCAACGCTCGGTATCCAGATTGCACCTGCATACCAGGTCAGTACGAACCCACTTAGTGAAATTAGTGAATCTGCCACTGTCGAAGCCAGTAGCCTGACTGCGCATCTATATTCCATTCAGTGTCTTCAGGCCTCATCGTACTCGGAAACGCTGATTTTTGTTTGCGCGTTGGGGGCAGAATAAAGGTTACGGTTTCGAGGTGATCAACTGGGCCATGGATTGGGCTTTCAAATGGGGTGGACTCCATAGCCTGACATTAGGCGCATCTCTCTACAATGAGAGGGCTGTCGCCGTGTATAGAAAGGCAGGCTTCAGACAGGAAGGTGTCAGCAAGGAATCCGTTTACAGAAACCGGAAGTGGTGGGACACTGTGCAAATGGCGATCCTCGAACACGAGGTAAGTAGTAATTATCGACCGTGCTTCACTGTTCACCAGACTATCAAAGTGTACCCTACGTTCTTAAGCCACCTATAGGGATAGCTTCACTCGACCTTACTGACTCGAGGTTTATAGTGGGAGACTTTGAGAGGAATAAATAACCGGCCGAAGGAGTCGTAATTAGACATATGATTCAAGCCTTCAGTGTTGCACGGGAGCCTACGCGCAGACTGGAGGGAGCCTACCCAAGGCCCCGCAAACTGCATTATGCCTTCATACTTATATTCATCATGTCATAGGCATAAACTTGAACTGCAGAGGTCTCAGATAATAGACAAATGGAGCTATTTAGACTCTGAGACACTTGGCTAAACCTTCTCGAAGGGAGGTATAAGGCCGTAGGAGTGCTATATATAGAAACTAGTTGACCCTCCAAAGGGCTAAGAGTCCTTTTGGATAGTAAAGGGTTAATGCGCTCATAGAATATTATTTTCATATTGAGTCACTCTTCAAGCCCTGTATTCGGCCCTCGCGATAGATGAGACATAGTGGCTATGACTAACATGCGTCGGAGAGTACCATTTTCTCAAAACAAGGGTATAATTAAAAACGGCTACTTACACCATAATGAAGTAAACAAGCTTAGAGTAACGGCGTACGAGCATACTTTACCGAGGGCTAGGATAAGATAGTGAGAGCTTCTGAGAAGTCTTCTTTATGGCTACATTGCGAAGAGCTTAGCCAGCAACCAACAAGATTCGATCGGGTCCGCCAATTGGTTGATGAGACGCTGTCTTATAGATCGCGGGCACCAACTGCAGAAACGAACACCCCATCGAGAGGCTTAGCGCCCCTCTCTTTAATCTCGTATACCTACCATACCCCGAACCCTTTCGCAGGTCATAAAGCGAGCGGCCCTTATTCCAGATGAACAACGCTAACCTTTACTCCACGAACTACGAAGTAGGTACAGACAGCACACCAGCAAGTCAAACTTAGAGACCCCACAGCGTACTCTGATTAACTTCCATTTATAAACAATGGCTTTGCGCGAGCAAGTGATCCGCACTGCTAAGCAATGGATTCAAGCCCATAACGATCGAAGCGCAGCCGGTCGGGAGGTCGTGGCTTCTCTGATGGCCGAACAGTTTGTCGCACGCACGTTCCCATCATCTTTACGAGCCCCAAGCAGAAATCGCGAGGAATATGCGGCCTTTCAATCCTGGTCCCTCACCCTTTTCGACTCGTACGCTGCTACAGAGACGGATATGATCGTCGACGAAGCTCAACACAAGGTTGTGTACTACCTCGATGCGAAGGGAACGGCACCTGCCGGGGAATACCAAAACCAATATATCCATAAGCTTATTCTGACGGAGGACGGCAGACTGGTCAAGCAGTTCGATGCTTTCATGGATAGCATGCCGATGGTTGCTTGGATGGAAAAGGCACGAACGTCTCAGAACGCTAAGGATGCGAGTGACTAGGGAAGAACTCGCGGGACTATGCATACCCTAGTGCTATCGGCTGCGAGTCATCGTTGTTCTTGAAGTCGATAATTAGGTCGTGCGGTCGGATAGGTGAAAGCAGGAAGGCTCATGTCAAGTATGGCTGTTATCCACTATAAAGGACTCAATGTTTTAAAGGTGATGCAGTCCTTGTCAGCTACGCACTTCAACCCTGCCCCTTCACCAGGATCGAACGCCGCGAATTTGGGATGCTTCGCAGCAATCCCATCCCGGAGGTTGTGCTTCGCTTTTAGCTCTTGTAGCCATCACAATAGCCCTCAGAGCATCCCTCGTAATGTACACCTATACGGTGAACTCATATGGGCGCGGTTTAACAGCCTCCCTAATGCCTAAGTCTATCCTGCGATACATTTTCTTATCTCATTACGGCCCACTTTCAGCACCATGCGTAGTGTTCATTGTTGATTCAAGCCAGCGGTTAACCAGTGTTGCCATCCTTATTGAACCATATCCTACTAGCAATATTGATATCTTAGCGTTTTATCACAGTGATAGTATATCTAAATTACCCATTCGAGATTGCGTTTTACGCATATGAAGAAACCTTCTATCCCGCTATTTCATCTGCTTTAAACTAAGCGGCCTACTCTGTAGCTGCTATGCCTTTCGCGTTTTCCTTTTGGTTTTTGGGTGGAGGAGGGGAATACGTCAACGTTCAATAGTCAACGGATAACAGTATGAAAGAGCAGAGACCAACCCCAACCCAAATTCGTATGTAAAAGGATCGTGATGAGACCAGATCAAAATTTATAGCTATACGGAATTGGGGTTACTATAAGATGAGATATACAAACCTTTCTCGCTTCAGATCCTCCCGAACATACGCCTTCTCTCACTGCTGCAACTTGAGCCTTTGAGAGCTTGTAGACGTATGACATTCGCAGCCGTTGATATCACTGGGCATAGACCTTAGCCATTTGAGCCGAAGAATTGCGGCCATCAACCATAATACTCCCCTTTCCTTGGTAACCCCATGGATCGTTTGGTGGGATCGGGTCTTCAGGCGGCTTGTACTTGAGCACTGCGATAATTCCTAAGGGCATTCCAAGGTCATCCCCCAAAGCGGCATATCTAAACGATATATCAGCATCAGACAGACGATTGGATGTATCCCTCTCTGAACATTGAATCATGACAGCACCGTCTCGCTGGTATGGGATCATTGTTTAACATTGTCTGAAGGGTTCACCTCCTGGGAATTCGTGAGCCCCTCAAGCCGTTCATCTTGCATGTTTTCGAGGCCGACGACTTCCATATTCATTGGTTTTGTGGGCGAATGAATTTGAGTAAGAGCATGCTGTTTGGCTCGTTCAAATTTGCGCCGTCGACTGTAGGCGCCACGTCATGTCAGCTTGGCAGCGCTCTGCTTCCAGCTCAAGGTCAGTGGTTCAAGAATATATCACATCGTCAGAGCAATATTCATAAGCTGACACACCATCTTGTGTACACCATCGATGCTGCCTCTGCTTCGTTGCCCTCTTATACCCAAGTATGCAAGGCTTCATTCGACTTCTTGGCTCTTCTTTGAATTGTATATAGTAACGTGGGAGCACATGAAATAAAATGATATTTCTCTTGGCAATAATCGTTATCATGACATCGGCTCAAATTTTCGTCCCCAGCGCCAAATCTTTAATGAAATCGACGGAGCCCCCTTTTTAAGCTGCTCGAGTTTGTTGTGCTGTAATAGCAATCCTGCCAGTCCTGAATCTGAGTCGTACCCCAGTTATCCGACTCTGGAGTCCAGTGGCACTCTTCATAGATCAGACCGAAATCTACATTCCAACCAGCTGTGAAGATGTATGTCAGTGCTTAATTCTATCATGACAGTCTATCATCCCAGCGCTTATAGTCCAATGCACATAAATAAGAGATATCGCACGAAAGATCGATGATAGAACTCAAAACATGGACTGCTTACGTGAGCTGACACCGCCGTCCTCCGTATAGGCGTATATATTAAAGCCGAACTTAAGGGCATGGGCGGACCGGCCGAGGAAGCACGGCGTAAACTACACAATTTTGAGTCAGTATGTCTAGACGAGACCTACAATTTGGCTGAGCCCGATGATGAAACGGACACATAATTGCATTTGCCGTAGCGCTAAGTGCCACGCTCAAATACACACAAGAATAGTTGGAGAAGCTTACGTATGGGTTGGGGTTGCTGGCCGTGAACGTGAATGGGCCACTGTAGGACTCATTCACGCCAAGGGCCGGGTTAACTTCCAGATAAACCTATGTGATTTCCCAGTCAGGCTTGATTGATATAGTTTTGATTGTCATCAACTGTCAACCGGGTGACGCGACCGTTGGCGCGCAAACTTACAAGGTTAGCTGAATAGCGGTCTTTCCCTATCGGATAATGGACGGGGCTTGTCTCGTTCGAGACTTCAATATTCAGATCGACTTTCGCTCTTAAGGTGTTGAAATTGTCGCCTTTATCAAGGGTGAGATTGTTGTTGGACCAAGTCACGTTGGCGATGGCAAAGCGAGCTTGGCTGTAGCCTGAGCCGAAATTGTCCTCGCTGTACTCAGCTTCCGTTATGCAATCCATAATCGAATAGCTTGGAGGGAACCCGTGAGATGGCGTGTCGACGAATAGATAGAGATCCGGAAACTTTGTATGCATGACACTCATGTCATCCTCAAAGGTGACGATTGTACCACCAACTGCGTTGCAGCTGTAGGGTGTCTGTGATCGGACTGCAGCGGCGTTGATGATCGCACTCACGCTGCTCGCTCCGGAGAGCACGGCGACAAGGGGATTCGTTCTCATATTGCCGTTGGTGGTTGGGAGACTGTCTTCTGAGCTGCGCTGTGAATCTCAATTGGGGCAACGGTTGCGACGAGGGAACGTCTAATCGCAGAGAAACAAAGGAAATCTATGCCCCAATATATGTATTACTGTAGCTTCGCGTGTTTTTGCGGGCCCTGCCGCATCGCGATCTGCAAACTTACCGATCGGCAGTGCCAAATTCCAATTTTATTTAACCGACTCGTATTACATGAACAGGCGAGACAGGGCACAACTGCATACAGTAGGCTCCGATGCGCTACTTCTGGATCTAGACAATGGGCAGACAAAACTTATGACATTTTAGCTTCGGCGTAATTCGCTGGGGTGACATGGGACCATAGCTTGAGTGAATTATAACTCTGATTGTACTTGGTCTTGAAGCATACATCTTCACGCAACATATCGTATTATAACATCTTTCTCGTATTGCGGGTTTACGACGGGATTAGTCACGGTGGTAGAGTCGCTTAACTACCAGATTTCTATGTCGACGGGTCGCCAAAATTTGGAGATGTGCTGCACAATGTGTTGCACTGCAGCAATATTTTTGGCTAGATTTACGGAAAGCCCCGCTGTTTTCCCGTCACTATTCATGAAAGGTTCGATCTCTTTCAAATGCTGTACTGCGTATTGGTTCATCAAGATTAGACCTGCAAGTAGCCCAGGCTGCTAAACTTAGGGTTGCAATGAAAGCCTATCCCGGCACGATATCCGCATCGCGTAGAGCTGATTCGTCTGAGTATGTGCTAACAGCTTATCTTTTGCGTCTCTTAATAGCCGTTCTTCAGGAGTCTCTAACTACCGCGTGCAGAAGCCCAGATGGTGTTGATACTAGAACTAGTCACGGTATCATACACCCGCCTCTTGCTAAAGCATTCAACACATTGGCATTATTGTGGTCCCTGAGGCGGGTTTGATAAAATTATCGGTCAGCTTCTCTTGACGTCCCTAGAATGGCTCAGGGAGAAGCCAGAATTGAAGACCTGATCACTGCATTTAAATGCGTCAATAATTCATTAAGCAGCTGAGGCCTAGGGGACCCCTGGCGATCCCTCATCATGCGCGGCTTTTAATTTAAGAAGTTAGCGCGCTCAATCAATCTGAGGCAAGAACTTCGAGCTGTTCTTGACTAAGTCAGTAGCAGTAGGTCTAACTCGATTAGTATTCTTACATCGCGGGGGAGATGACTAAATAGGTATATATCAACGATAGGCGAGGGAAGCAAGCTTTGAGAAGGTAAGACGAGACACAGCTTTAATATTTGCGAATGCTGTGCGATATACGTTATTTAGCAGGCTTTTTCTTTTTTCTTTTTTCCCCTTTCTTCGAGACCATCTTTCTTATATAAAAAAAAAGGAGCATACGGCAGTTAGGATTGCATATTCTTTGAAGAGGCATCCTTGACTGTCTCATTAAATAGTTAAGCGAGTCTGATTCCTTCATGGAAAAGGGCCTTAAGCTTTAATGATGCCCTAAATGAGATTGAACTTGGTGTATAATACTTCGCAAGGATCTAGGGAAAGCCTACCACATCATAGGCAGATCTATCTAGGTCATGGCTAGGATGAGACCCCAAATAAAGGGGTTTAACTTCGTGCTGCATTAAAAGCTATTAGCTTTGCGTAAATCTATCCATGCTACTCCATCTGGCACATAGGTGTCGTTAAGAGAGAAAAAAAGAGTCTTAGTCTAGAAGTCTCAACTCAGTCAGTTTTGCTCTCCTTTATTTCCTCAACCACTTCCTCCGGAATGCCCTTGTTAGCTACAGCTTGCAAATCCGCTTCGCCCATTGTCCCATCCCAGCCATTCGCCACAAGGTACGCCCGAAACTTCTCATCGCTCTTTTTCAGATCCTCGCCAGTGATGTTCGGTACGAAGAACCAAGTAATCAAGATACCGGAAACACCAGCGATGGCCGAAATGATGAACGTCCATCGCTTTCCCAAGTCATCCTGGATGCGCGTAAATACTTCAGTACCTACAGCAGCACCGGCTTTCCCAACCGCAGCCGAGATTCCATAGCACGTTCCTCGAACGGCGGTTGCATAAGCTTCTGAAGACAGGAGACCAAGCATGTCGCCGGGCCCAAGGTTCCCGGACGACTGCATTAGACCGTAAAGTACGACGAAGAGGGGTACGATCTTGGTCACCTTCTCATAGGCCAGACCAACTATCAAACCAAAAATGAGATAACCACTGAAGCCAACTATCATGGTATACTTGCGTCCAATCTTGTTGCACAAGTAAGCCCCTATGAAGACACCAGGAAGCGAGAGACTGCTTAAGAGCAGGGTCCACTCGATATCGGTTTGGATGTCCTTAGTCTTGACGACACTGCTGATGATAAGACCAGAGAAAATGCCATTCGGAAATGTAACAAAGTCGTAAAGGAACCAGGCTCCGCAAGTGCCGATCAGGGACTTCCAGTAGTATCTGATTATTAGCTTGTACGGAACTCGCTTCTGGATAGCTCCACGCCTGTACAGCTTGCTGTTGAGCATCTTCCATCGGAAGTAAAAGACCTGCTTGCTTGTTAGTATCATAAACGGTTGTGCATCAATTGAGGCGAAACCCACGCTCAAAGGCCAGATTACGCCAATTCCAAAGCAAACACGCCATACGGTGTTCAGATGGTTTGAACCAGCAGCGTTCAGAACGGTCAGGAATACAGACAGAACGAACGGCCCGCCGAATGAAAGCGGCAGGTTGGTGACGAGAATGAAGACCGTGCCTCGTTGTTTAGGGGTGTGTTCGTTGGCGGCCTCGCTCGCGCTTACGGAGCTGGCGGGGTACTCGCCTCCAGTCCCGAAACCAGTAACACCGCGCGCGACGGTCAAGAACCAAAACAAGCCGACCGGAGTGCTGGCGGAAGCCGCAGTACCAAGGATACCTCCGACAACAATCAAAGCCGTCGTGATCAGAATAGCCCATTTTCGACCGAGATAGTCACAGACAAGACCAATTGTGATCTGACCTAGGATTTCACCCACGAGCAGAGCGTTGGAGATCTGGGTGCTGTAGTACGAAGTATATTCTGGGTACAGGCGGGTAAGGACGACATTCGTCGCAGTCCTAAGATGACGTTGTTAGCCAAGATCACTCGAAAGGTCGAGTGGCATACATCAAGTTGTTCTGATATCCATCAGAAATCAACGCGAAACCTGAATACACATGAGCAACGAGTTCGACCGTGGTATGAAGGGTACATGTACAAGGGTGGTCTTACCAGCACAAAAGATCGTGAAGAGATCTGACATTCGTTGCCTTTTGGAAGACACCTCCGCTGAGGGAGCTTCAGGATCGTCCCGGTTCATAACATTTTGCTCCTCTTCAATTGAAGAAGAAGGGTTCGAGATAGTGATATCTCGTTCCTGGATAATGTCCGCCTCGGCATTGTCTTTCGCAGCCATCTCGGTCTTACTTGGAGAAGTTGAATGTAGGACCGGGAAGGAATAAATGGGGTAAGGTGACAGCGTTCGTGATACAGCTTGGCAAACCTTAAATAGCTAACATGAAATAAAGAGATCTTCTTACTGGTGGTCGGCCATGGGCTGCCGTGCACAACACTACCTAACTCGACCAACCAGTCACTCATCACCACCCTACGTTCCATAGCCCCTTTCAAAGCTGAAGCCCATATTGATCCCGAGTTAGCTGAGCAGTACCCTTACCCAATGATTGCCAAGGCCCTACCCCACGTGCTTGGCTCTTTGACTGCCGTGTGGCTTTAGCAGGGCGATTAGTAACTAACCTAATTCAAGTAACTTTCTTATCTTGCATGTTGCGATAGCAGATAAAAGATAGGAGCTTCGTGAGCCTATAAGGCGAGCAACGAATAAAGTCCAAACCTACTTGTTTACTTTCTTTTCGGAATAAGGGTCGGCGCGGAGCGCATGTCCCCCGGAGGTCAAAGAATTTGAAAGATAACAGAACTTTGATGTTCCTTTTAATAGTAGCTTGACCTTATAATATCCAAAGGCCTTAGCAAGGAAGAGAGCCATAATCGCTTCTCGCTCCGCACACGTGCTTACGCATAGGCATCCGATAATTTGGCTAACAGTCCGTGCTATATGTGCGAGGGACAGTCGGACGGCCCACTCAACCATACCACGTGCAAAATCTTGTAGGAATAGTTTCGCTGGTCATTGAGTATAAATGCTATCGGTGGTAGTTCTTTGAATGGCTGATAACGTCCTATAAGCGGATGTTGAAAGGAGACTTGTTATGGAGGGCAGCTCGGGTTGTCTTGTCTCATACCTATCGGCCGAAGAAAACCCGAATGGATTTGACGTTAGCCTAATGTGCGTCGACAAGAAGTAAAAAGAAGAAGTATTTCTTCAATCGTTCTATCTAATACCGGTATGTAAGACTCATAATCAACATGGCGTCACTAGACCTTTCCTTCTAGTAAACCCGATGCTACTATCATATGAAAAACAATTACTCGTTGCAAAATGCACCTCTGCTTTTCTAACCTTTCCTCTGTACAAGATCGATCGATACGAAAATCTCGGCTCCGTTATTGTCTCCCCAGCATGGCAGCCCTCTTCCGCTGTTCTTTATGCTTACCTTGAACCCTCAAGCTGATCGGAGCTCGCCGCCTTCTCCTCAAAGCTACCCTCACCATTGAGACTAAGCTCGATCGCAAAGGTTCGTTGATATCAGATTCTACTATACAAGGCACTAATATAGTTAAGAGATTCTCACTTACATCGAAGTCCATAAAAACGATGCCTGTGTTTTCGCAAGTACCTCACTGTTGCTATTCAAATCCCACTGCTCTACGCCCCGTCGAATTCTCGATCGGCGTTTGACAGAACAAGTTTTGGGAGAATCTCTTGCTCTCAGTAACTTTTGTGCTGAGTGCTGAAATCTTCAAACCACCACCGGGCGCGCAATGCTAGAATCACTACGCAAAGAAGCTCTTGTTAGCCGCAATGGAGAACCACAATGTTCCGCGCTAAAATCTGTGACAGGGTTTAACTATCCGCACATCCTCGAACATTTCCAGCCTCCTGTTACAGAAGTTGGGGCCAAAAGTCCGCATTATCCTTAACAATTATGTACAGTGTAGTCTTATAGGGCTTACTGTATGTATACTTTGGTACTACTATATTTAGCCACTATAATATAGCGGCCGTAGTTAATAATTACGCTATAACTACAGGAGCTAAAGCTGCTAGCGCCACTATAGATATACTGGTTATAGATAAATAGGTGCGCTAAAGATTATAGCGATATAAAGGTATACTTACAGTAGGTCTCTATGAGGCTGCACTGTATATAAAAGTTAAGGATAATGTAGACTTTTGTAGTCCCCCTAGGTTGGCCATGAAAAGAGCCTATTGTAGCCAGGTCTAACCCAAGTCGGGCAGGGCTGCGACAGATTTAGTATGGTACAAGAACGCCACGCCTAAAATCAAGTAACTATTCGTATATTTTATATAAGCACTGCTCTGTTGCTAGCAATTTTATAGATATTATGTTAGAGAAAGTTTGATAATATACCTGTTGCGCTGATTTTCTGGGCGTAATAATTTCACAGGATTAGAGATGTAGAAGGCTGGAAACAAAGGTGTGCTGTTATCTTGGTACATGGGATACATGCTGGCCACAATAGGCCCTTTTCATGGCCAACCTAGGCGGACTAGACTTTTGGCCCCAACCTCTGTACAACTTTCGTTTTTTACGCGGTAGAGGCAGGTCTTGAATACTTCACCCCATGCATATCCGCTGTATAACGTACCACGCAGAGATACTACTTCATTCCGCGATACTCATACGCCTTCCTTATACCCGATTTAGCGACGAACTTTTACCATGACTAGAATCTCACGTCGATATCGCGGAACCTGACCCTTTCGAGCCCTGATGAATGCTGATCTAGCGTGGTGAACCCTTGTAAAAATAAATCTGCCTTGCGGGCAAGCCGCACCAGTGCGCCGCATCTACCCAGCGAGTCGCTGGCGGGGTTCTTCGCCAGTGGAGTGTGCCCAACAGAAGCCAAGCTTGCCTAGGCAGCTTTCCCTAGAACACAATCGGAAATAATTTACGGAGCACAGCGGGGATGATACTAAATATAGATTCATGCGAATCTTTAGTCCACCTAGGTTGGCCATGAAAAGAGCCTATTGTGGCTAGGTCTAACCCAAATTAGGCAGGGCTGTAACTTATTAGGTATAGTACAAGGACGCTACACCCGCGTTAAGGTAACTCTTTATATATTCTGTGCAAGTATTTTTATAATACTTCTATAATTAAATTTTTTTTGGATTTTTAAAAAATAACTATAAAATATTTATTTTATTAATTCTTTTAGTTATATTTTTATATATATAAATAATATAAAGAGCTTAAAGAAAAAGTGTTGTAATTACTCTGGTACGTAGGGTACATGCTGGCCACAATAGGTCCTTTTTCATGGCCAACCTAGGTGGGCTACGAATCTTGAGGCTGTTCACCGATGTCAGCAGCAGTGTCAGCTCATTTTACGGACGACAAAAACTACACGTACGAAGTAAACAATCGCGCATGCTATTTGTTGCTACAATCTCTCCTTCATCGCCGCTAATATTCCTGAAACCTCCAATGGGAAAGATACATCGCAGGTGCTGGAATTTTCCTCTCCTCAGTAGCGCCCGAAGTGCTCAAAAATGGCGCAGGAGGTCGTAAATCGTCTCATTGTGTGTGTGGACGATTCCGACTATGCTGAGGATGGAACTCTGGGTGAGTCGTCGCTCAATTCCTCATCCTTTCCACTATACTTTGGCCAAGATGCGCTAACTCTTGAAGGTCACGGCAATTTAAGTAATGTTTTCAGGCTGCAAGACCTAGCCGCGACGGGGGCCTCTGCAATCATTGACCGCCAGGGTCGCTGTGTGAGCCAAACGGTGCGATACCATCAGGCCGTCAAGGAAACCGGCGCCTTCGCGCGCCTACAGAGCCGCACGGCCGGATCCATAGATCAACAGGTTAAGTACATCGTCGAGGACATATGTCGACGGGCGAGCGGGCCGCAGGCCGAGCTCTTCTTGTACGGGTCGGGGCGCGGTGCGTACATCGTGCAGGTCATCGCGTCGCTACTGCATCTAATGGGAACCCCGAAATTAATGGGAGACTTCGACCAACTGTACCAGACGGCGCTGGCGCTGGAGGCTGCGCGCAGACGGAATGATGCCCTGAGCGCCGGCAAATTGACAGCATACCTTGAAAGGCATTGCTACAACCCCCCGAGGGTTCAATTCCTGGGTATCTTCGACGCCTTGCGGACAGAGGTCGAGAAGCATGAATATGAATCATCGTTCGTCTGGTCCGTGCAGCATTTCCGTCACGCGCTTGCTTTCAACGACACCCAGACAATACCATGCATGTGGGAGAAGCCAGTGGATGAGGAGATTGGAGACCAGTCGTTCATCCAGGCCTGGTTCATGGGCGCGCACAAGGATATCTGTGGTGGCTTGGAGCATGACGGCCTTTCGCTATACCCGCTCCAGTGGATGCTTCTAGAGAGCGTAAAAGCTGGTCTGCTTGTAAGGTCAGATAGGAGCTCCGTCATGTCACTTGTGTTTCCGCAATTCGCCGGCGGTATGCCTGACTTGGAAGCTGATGAGAGGGCTCATTGGCGCGTCAAGTATGTCAACGGTCTTGAAGTTACATTGTTCGACCTCCAGAGCGTACAAGTCGACTCGAAATCTGGGGCCGACCATTCTATACGATTCAAGGCTGGAAGTAGCAGCCAGAGGAATCAACGGAGAATCTTCAACAGCGACAAAAGCCTTATAGGGTGGGATCCAAAAAGTCTGAGTGGAAATATCATTCACCCGTCGCTGTTCGCGGTTCTCGATCGGAATTCCCGGTATTATAATCAAGGAGTCTTCAAGGCGAGGAAAAAAGACATTACTGGCTTTCTAGAATGTATCGACGACCAAGGAAAACCTGTTCCTTGGCTCGATGGGCTCTCTCTACACGAATCCGGAGTGAACGCTTTCAGAATCTTGGTCTGTGGAAAGACCGGTGTTGGAAAGTCCACCCTTATCAACAAGGTGTTCGGGGTCGAGATGACAGAGGAATCGACCACATATAGCCAGGGGGTGCATGACATCAACAAAGCATTCGAGAGTCCGAATCATCCTGGTCTACTAATTCACGACTCTCGGGGTTGGCAAGCCGGGAGTGACGCAGAGCTCGATGAGATCGCCAAGTTCCTGCGCCATCGCGCATTTCAGAAAAATCCGGCAGAGGCTCTGCACGTAATATGGTGAGATCTTATCAACATTCATCTATTCGTATATACAATCTTAACAATTATGCAGGTTCTGCGTAAATTCAGACGTTAGTCGCATTGAAGAAGCAGATAGGCGGACGTTTGAGATCATAGCCCAATATTCTAGCGACGTTCCTGTATTTGTGGTAGGAACCAAGAAAGACAAGCTTGTCGCGTTTCGCAAGATGGAACTCTTAGAAGCGTACATGGAGAAGCTAGGGGACTATAAAGAAGCGAGTCGCTTGGCTACTCAGGAAGCCAACGAGCATGCAGAGACACAATTCTTGCAGCTACGAGATCAGCTCTCGAATCTCGAACACTACAAAGCGGATGGGTATTCCTGCGTGTCAAAAGGTCAGTCCGATCGAGTTAGGGAGGGTCGCTTCTCTCTCAATGCTAATCTTGGGATTAGACGATGGTGAGGGCATTCGGAAGCTAATTGGCGACACTCTGGACCTCATTGCCGACGAACGCGTGCGTGTTTTCTGTGTAGCAGCCCAAGTGGTTGACGTAGAGCAGAAGATTGACCAAGCCATAACAGAGGTTATGCGACTCGGCACCCACGCAATTCGAACGGCGATGGTTCCTCTCCCAGCGTCAGGTCTGATCGGCACGCCCACGGTTTCTCGGATCCTTTGTGAGCACGTCATCCAGTGTTTTGGATTTCCGAAAGCGACGCCCGAGGCCGTCGAAGAGATCATGTCAAAGGTCGTTATGAAAAACCTCAGGAGCTTCATGCGAGTCTCCCTCACGCAGTTCGGGTCTATCAGCGCGGTCGCAATCGGAGCTGCGATACCGTCGGGTGGCATTGGCATTATCGCAGGCATCGCCGGCTGCATCCTCTCTACTCCCCCGACAGCGCGAATGCTCCTCAAGTGCGCGTGCGACATGATCCTCATCCTCGAGCGGTCTTTTCGGTACCAGGGCAAATATGTCTCAGTGAAGCAACTCGAAGACGCTGCGGCGTACTACACAACGACCATGACCAAAAAGCTCGACGGAAAGCCGATTTTGCTGCAGCAGAATGTGCACGACCAAATTGACCAGATGGTGCCCCTAAAGAATGTGGGTGTTGGTTTCAAATTCGGCAAGCTCCGGTCTGGCCTGCAGGAGGTCATTTACATGAACCGATACGACAAAGACGCCAATATTCCGAGCAGATCGAGCTCGAATCAAGTGCGCACCCCGAGTGATCTGCCCTCGCCAGACAAGCCGAATAGTCCCAGCCCACCTCCTCTTTCTGACTCATTGCGTAACTGGAAAAGTGATTCCACTGGACCAGCACCAACATACATGCTGACCGACCCGGAGGCGAACATCAAGTACTTAGGTGTTGCTCCGGTCGATCGCCACGTCGCAGAGCTAGACTCAAACCCTACCATCATTCATGCTCACCGAGCCGAGCTCGACGGCATGTCGACGTTAGGCCACCCTGCCGCCGTGTCAGAATTAGAAGGCGATTATGGCTTACCACATCAGACTCATCCGGACTACGCGCCATCGCCGCGACATGACATCGCACAGTTGCCAAGCATGCAGCTCATGGGAGCGCTCTACACGCCAGTCGATGGACCAAATCCAGCTCAGCCATCGCCACAATCCCAATGGTCTACCCCAAATTACGGAGACACTATGAGCACACTGGGTGCCCCGACTGCCGATGTTAGGCGAACGAGGAGTTCGTCGAACTTGACTGCTGACATACCAAACCAGTCGACTGAGCACCTTGCATTAAGGACTAAGAAGTCTTCATCAAATCTTTTCAAATCTACTATGGGCAAGTTTAGATTCAAGAAATCTTAAAGGGGGAGGACTTAGCTCAGGTCGGATATCATACAAAATAAGACATACAGGAAGACCCCTATATATCTGCAGAGAGGAAGGTCATCAACCTCCTATACTCCTTGCTAAATGAGCTAGGATCTCGCTGATGTGCGCAACAGCGGAAAACGCCTATTAGAGTCGAATAGAGGGAAAGTATTAATAGATAAAGATGGAATCATACATCTTACTCATCGCCGTTCCCGGTGTCCCATGTTCCTGCTACTATTCCGTAAGGTAGATCTGATCTACTGTGAGGCTGTTTGATTAAGGAGATTTGCAGCAACAATAGACTTACCCTACTCAACTTATATCGCAAGTAGCTGACAATACGCGAAATCAGTTCAATCTATGCAGCCTTACTCGGCTATTCGATCTCGTCAAACCTTCACGCGCGGAGATTCTATCTTAATAAACCAGCTTGGAGTGACCACAATACTATGTGGCACAAATTGCCCCCTAGCTGAAACATCATTGACTAATTCCAAGTGCAGGTGGTCTAGCGCGGACACGATAGATTTACGACAAGACGCCAAGTCGCTTCACCATCCAATCGTGTCAACCCTACCTGTCGTTAGTTATTCAGCTGTGACTTCTGCTGACTGGAGCTTAACATGTAAAGGAAAATACCGGATAGCGATGGAAAACGAGGTAAGTAACAGACCGCTGAATCGCGACTCTTTGACTTCGACCAGTCAATTCTCACATAGTAGCTACATTTGCTCATAGAATCAGTGAGGCGCCGGTTCTTAAAGTTTTAATACAACATATCCTTCATTCGCGAGATCGCACAAGGTGGTCGGGAAATGGGCGGGGTTCTCGCTCTTCCAAGTCGATCAGAACCGCATGGCTTTTGCACTCTGTGCTGTGAGATTGACGCTATCCTTCGCTCCAGCATCCCAGGGCCACATTCGCAATATGAGGCTTCACATCCTCGTGACATATACTTAGGCAGAAAATCCGAGCTGCTTGAAAGAAGCTCCAGATGTCAGTCTTGTCGTGCGTTTGTCTCTTGCGCCGAGGAAGACCGCGCCAGTCTCTCCAGTAGCCAAGAACAATTGTTCGCTGGAGATTATGACTTTAGCGCGCATCTGATGAACCAAAACCCTGTTCTCGGGATCGCATTTGGATCGCTGCCTTCCGAATCAGCAAACGCCAGTGAGAGGCGGCAGCACCTAGAGCGGCTCGAAGTTCTCTGGCTCTTCTCAACCGAACAGGATGTTCCCAAAGGCTCAACTACATGGCTCGCCGGAAGGCCTCGCTTGTTTGACCCACAACAGTGCGACCCCTCCATGATCCGAGAATGGTTGAATCATTGCAACTGTTTTCACGGTGATCGATGCTTGAAGCCTCAAGCTTGGCCTCCGCAATACGACATTACTCATAACTTTATCGATACCGAGCTAGAGTGCGTTGTTACTCCTGCGAAAGAAGTACCTTTTGTTGCACTCAGCTACGTATGGGGTACGGTCGAGACTCTACAAGCGTTAGAGCGCAATATCGACAGTCTCAAATTGCCAGGCAGCCTCTCCTTGTCAAGCTCACAAGTCGTGCCCCAAACGATTCGCGATGCAATGAGGTTGTGTGCTCTTACTGGTCATAGGTATCTCTGGGTCGATCGAGTGTGTATTATACAGGACAATCATACGATTAAGCATCAGTATCTCCAGGCTATGGCTTGGATATATGCCGCGGCAGAATTTACAATCGTGGCTGCTGATGGTATTGACGCTAACCACGGTCTTTCCGGGCTGAGTCAAGGCCTGGAAGAGCGACAGAAGCACCTAGTACCCTTCCCTTCTAAGTCGTTAATAAGAGGAAGCTTGTGGACAGTCGGAGATAGCCTCCTGTCTAGCACAGTATGGTCCAGTCGAGCATGGACCTTTCAAGAGCACGTATTCTCCCGCAGGCTGCTTTACGTCAATAAGTTCGTGAATTGGGTGTGTGCTTCAGCTCATTGGACCGAGGCCTCGTCACTTTCGCCCGAGCTCATAATGTCGAAAAGAGAGGACCACGGTTCAGCGGATGGAAAGCTCTTTGTCATAGACTGGCCCTCGCTCAGGTACTATGCAAGCATGGTCGAGCAATATAATGTGCGGAACCTTACTTATGACTGGGACGTCGCAAATGCCTTTGGGGGGCTTCTATCACAGATGTGTATGGGGTTCTCGGCTGGCTTCTACGGCGGCGTGCCCGAGTTCTACTTCACTATCTGCTTACTCTGGCAACCAAGGAAAGGCCTTCGCCCACGCTTCAGTCAACACGACACACGCTTTCTGCCTACGTGGTCATGGCTCGGGTGGTCAGGAGCTTTAGATCTCCAAATGTGGACCTGCAACACAGACATGGAACTTCCAGCAACCCCTTACGAAGTTACGATCACCCCCGTGACAGAATGGTTCAAAGCTCCGGACCGGGACCCGGATAGTCACATAAAATACACGTACTTCCAGGTACGTAAATTCTTTCTAGACAGTGGCGCTAGTATTCCGCCTGGGTGGCAGAAGCATGATGGCGATCTCGACTCAGGTAATCATCCATACTACACGTACCATGAGCATGGCCACATCGGAACTTCCAGAAAGTTTCGATATCCTATTCCGCCTTTCCAGCGATACCGCAATGTTACTCCAGTTGATCCATCAGCACGATATTTGTACTCAAGTGTCCAGAAGGCTTTCTTCGTATTTGGGCAACCAGAGAAAGGTACCTGTCAACGGCCCGGCCCCTACAAAGACGGCAGCTATGACATAATTGAGGTTCCTCTTTATACGACCACTTCTTCTTGGGCTGGTTCGATTCGAGTGAACATTCACGAAAGCCAAGAACTTCCTGTCGGCCAACTTTGTGAAGTGATCCGTATCGCTAAAGGCTCGTTACCCTTAAAAGGCGGAGGGCCTATAAACGTCGGTCAGCAAGGGGAGCTCTGGCGCTCGATTGTTGAACTGGGTGCGTCTCAGCTGAGTCATCCTTTTCAGACCTGTGTGTACCGGGAAGAATTGAGTGAAGAGACTTCTTTCGAGTTTTATTTCGTCCTATGGATTCGATGGGAAGGAGACACTGTCTGTAGGCAGGCATTGGGTGTAATATGGGAACCTATCTGGGAACATGCAGGCCCGGAAACCGTTGATATCAAGTTAGGTTAAGTTCTGTCTCTGTATCACAAGGGCTGAATACAGGGCTTGGAGAATAACTCAATATGAGAATAATATTCTATGAGAGCATATTTTCCCTTAGCCTTCCCAAGGACCCTCTGTCCCTTGGTGGGCTAACTAGTCTCTATATACAGGAGTCCTGCGGACCTAAACCTCCTTCGTGAGAAGGTTTAGCCGTATGTCTCAGTCTCTGAATAGCTTCACCCGAGATATCCTGTAATTCGGCTTTATGCCTATACGAAAGGTCATGTAGTTCGCGGGGCCTTGCATAGGTGGCCTCCCGTGAGCGCGTAGGCTTCCGTACAACACTTTATGATGCAAATAGTCCGTACTTGGCAAAACGAAAATTGCAGCGGTGCTTGGTCTCAGCACGTCACCCTTGGTGCGTGCTTTTCCATCTCGGATAAGTACGGCGTCTCGATAGTCTGTTAGTTAAGTGCTGCACAGACAGCCCAAAGCTGGCATACAAGCAAAGTTGTGTGAGGCCTATATGGGACCAAGGTCAAGACCTCTACAACTGTCGAAGTGGTGGGGGTAAGCCACAGCCTTATGCTGTTGTCAGCTGAAAGTGACTTGGTTGAAGAGGGGGGGGTATGAAGGGAGGGTTTAGGAGGGTCTAGAAAAGAGAGAGACGTAGCACGGGCATCATACACGGTTCATGAGCTTGATTTTCAATAAAATTTACGTTCTTTCTCGAGATCACTCAATTCCCCAAACTATTTCGTGAGAATACTAAACCTGATGCCCTCAGGAAGTGTAGGTGTGGCCTGCCTGTGGAAGGCTTGGGCCCCAGTATGGGTACTGGCCTATGGGCTTCACTTCAATATGTAGTCCATTGTTTAGTTAACGGCTTATGGAGGAGAAAGGGTTGATATTATTTCTGTTCCAACTGACCGCGCTGCGGCTTAGAAAGAGAATAAAAATTTGGAATCGATCTCTTTGAAAATAAAGGGTCTGAGTTATGACTAGCAATTGGGGGTGATTGTAGTATAGCTAGACTGTATTAGCGAGAGAACCCGTAGACTTGCACTTAGTGACATAGGATTTGGCAGGGGTTTGGGGTGCCAGCACTACAGCATTAAGTCCGCTGGTACTTAGAGAACAAAATCCCTCCCTAAACGCCGATGCGGCCCAATTGCCAACTAATCAAATTTACCTCAATCCTCGTGTTGCCCGTCTGTTTATATGTCGGTCCATTTAACGTAGCAACGTTAGGCGCTAAGCCATATTATTATGATCTTTTAGGTTTTTAGCAAGTAGCGAGTTCAGTACTTGCTAAATGTCCATAATGCCCCTCTAAGAGGGGTGTCTAAGCCTGTCTTTAACCCTCTTCATAAGCCTGCCGGTAATATACCGGTAATATACTCATCAAAGATGCGCAAGAAGCCTCGTGCTTGGACTAGGGTCCTGCATAAGCTGAATACAGGGCGTTCTGATTCCGATTGGTACGTCTCTTTGATTTGAGTCTCTCCAGAACCGCCGTAGTGGTAATGGTACAGCGGCGACAGTGAGGTCCTTGGAGCAACCGCACTCACGGCTCTCCTATCTGCAATTGATACTAGACTCAATTGGTTACACGTCGCTGTGATCTAATGAGAGTGGTAATAATATATGTTCAGGCCTTGCTCTAACGAAAACCGATGCTAATAATTCCATTGCTGTCTTATCCTATTGAATGAACCAGTCGGAAGACAAGGCCTTATTTAAAGCTCATGGCTTCAATGCCTACGCATACCCGGAGGCCCTCTTTTAAGCAAGGATTGCAATTGAGTCAGCATGAAAATGCGCGTTTTCTGCAAGAGCATTGGCTCATCTGCTGGGATACGCACGCAAGCGAGTTGCTAGGCAACACTAAGTGATAGTCCTATCTGGGCAATGCTTGTTTGGTTTAGATGCCCGATTTACTTAGTATCTCCTGAAGGTGCACTGGGAAAGATCCTACACTTTTGCGACAGTACCACCCGTTATTTCTCCCGACTCGTGCTCTCTGTCCTACGTAGAACCCGTCTATTGAGATCTGCAAACTGACGTTGTTCGAAGGCAGGTTGCACTAGCAATACTGGGGGATGCAATACAGTATTAAAACCGTGTTGGTAAGAGTCCACTTACCACTGTTATGTCTAGTGATAAGCACTATACTGCCAAAAGAACCATACATCTGATCCAAAGATTCTCTAACCAAACTTGGCTATTTGGGTATATAACAATCGTTGCGTATTTAATACATAGATGGCTCGATATACCTATCTATTCTACGTATCTAAATCGGCTTTTATTTGAATTCGGGATTGGAATGTTTACATTAAATGCGCGTTTGATCCGATAGGTGTGCCTAGGTATTCTCTCCTTCAGCTCTCCATCCCCCGCGATCTTACGTCAGATACTAGCTGGATACTGTGTGAGCATACTGAGTAGTGTAAACTACTACGCTAGTAATGGCTGTTCGATCCCATGTCTTAGATGGATACGGTTATTGATCATACTCTTATAGGAAGGTATATAGATACCTAGTTCGGGTGGTATCTATTGCCTTCAAAGGACATAAACATAGACACGCCGTATTACTATTGTTTGATTAACAAGGGGAGATCTCCGCGGCTAAAGAAGTGCTATATAAGTCAAGCTTTTGTGTCCCGTCCCCAGATTCTGGTTTGTTCCTTGGCTCTCTTGGCTCTCTTGGCTTCCTGGACCGGCCATCTCTTTCATCATGCGTTTCTCAACGTTGATGGTGGCGCTTGCCTCCTCTGCTGTAACAACTTTGGCAGCTCCATCGCCCAGTAAGCACGTGCTGCACGAGAAGCGCGATGGCGAGCCACATCTCTGGCAGAAACGCGATCGAGCGACGCGAAGCCAAGTGCTACCAATTCGCATTGGTCTTCGCCAGCGCAACCTAGAGAATGCTGAAAGATACATTCATGAAGTCGCTGATCCCAGCTCGCCAAACTTTGGTAAGTTAATCCCAGTTATTTGCGGACACCTAGTAGCTAGCAAAGCACTAGTTCAGGAACGATGCTAAGAGATTTGGTTTAGGCAAGCATTGGACTGCCGAGGAGGTAGCGAATACATTTTCTCCATCGCCTGAGTCTAAAAACGCGGTGGTGAAATGGCTTGTAGATTCGGGAATCGCACGACCTCGAATTACGCTGTCTAAGGGTAAGTAACTGACCCACACAGGCTAGTGTCCTTTCATACTCGTCTTAACTCACGTTCCTGTAGGTCAGAATTGGGTGCAGTTTGATGGTACCGTTGAGGAGGCCGAGAATCTCTTTGCAACCGAGTATTGGCAATACCACCACACTGAAGATGGCGGCGTTCGCCTTGCCGTTGACGCCTACAGCTTGCCAGAGCATGTTCAGAAACACATCGATTTCGTCATGCCCACCGTGCAGCTTGATGGTCTAAAGCCTGTCGCCAACACAAATCACGGGCGCGACAACATGGCCATCATTCCAGGAGGTGCCTCCTTGGGCTCTATGCCCTGCGGGAAGCTAATCACAATTGAATGCTTGCGCAAACTGTACAAATTCCCCGTGGGTAAGACGGCAGCAAAGGGTAACAAGATCGGTATAGCTGAATGGGCCGACTACCTCTATGAGCCCGACCTTCCACTATACTTCAGAAACTTCACGACGCCCCAAATTGCTGCCGACACCAAGCCGGAGTTTATTGCCATAGATGGGGGCTTGAGGGCGAATTTGACGACCCTTTCCCAAGGATCAGGTGTTGAAGCAGCTCTGGATGTCCAGGCGGCCTACTCTATCATTCACCCTCAGCAGGTCCGCTACTACCAGGTCGGCGATGGCGTTAATGTTGACAGTGTCGGCACTTTCAACATCTTCCTCGATGCTTTGGATGAAAGCTACTGCACGTACGAAGGCGGCGATCAACCATATGTGGGTGAGTGACACAATTCCTGAAGAAATAGACCATTGATCATGAAGCTCACGCCCTTAAGATCCCGCCTACCCTGATCCAAATGCCAATCTAGAGGGTTACCAAGGTCCCCTTCAGTGCGGTGGTGCGCCCAAATCCAACGTCATCTCCGTCAGCTACGGGCAAATTGAGGTAAGCGCCACGTTTTATTCGATAACGAGTGTGATCCTAATAAAAGCCTCCAGGGTGCCCTGCCAGAATTCTACCAGGTCCGTCAATGCCACGAATGGATGAAGCTAGGACTCCAAGGTGTGAGCGTCATTTACTCGAGCGGTGATTCCGGTGTTGCGAACCGCTACAATGCCGGCTATCCCAACTCGTGCCTCAACAAGGATCAGCTGTTTGTGGACAACAACGGAACTCGGTTCTCGCCTGGTTTCCCCGTCAACTGCCCCTATATCACTTCCGGTAAGTTCTCTTACTCGCCACAGCCGCAGGAGGCAGTACCATTAACATAGTTAACAGTGGGAGCAACCACGCTTCTTGGTAACGACACCGACAGTGGAGAGCGAGCGGTATCCGTACCCAGCACGGGACCGGCGAACGCTTACTACTCCGGAGGTGGGTTCTCGAACATTTTCGCTGTCCCGTCTTACCAGGCTTCTGCTGTGAGCCATTTCATGAAGAACTACGCCCCCAACTACGGGCCCAATGTGTACAATGACACCGGCAAGGCACGGGGCTTCCCCGACGTGGCAGCTATTGGGTTGAACGTCGCCACAGTCTGGAACGGTTCGACGTATGGCGTTGGTGGCACTAGCGCAAGTGCCCCTATCTTCGCCGGTATCGTCACGTTGTTGAACGAGGCGCGAATTGCGATTGGTAAGGGACCTATCGGTTTCTTGAACCCGACTCTGTACAAGCACCCCGAGGCTTTCAACGATATTACCATTGGGAACAACCCGGGCTGTGGCACCGGCGGTTTCAACGCGACTCCAGGCTGGGACCCGGTGACCGGTCTGGGAACGCCCAACTTCGAGAAGCTGCTACCCATCTTTTTACGTCTTCCTTAAGAAGTGATAGGAAGAGATAAGTGACAATATTTGTACTTCAATAGAAAATTGATTGTCCAGAATTACACGATTTATGTCGTTGTTACCCCGCCATTGAAATCAAAACGCCACTTGTCGTCTTAAACTAACAGTGTCATTATCTGCTCTTCTCGTAATTATTCGCTTTAAGTCACTGGCGACATATAAGAATGGATGGCTGGCTGATAGAGAAGAGTTCCCTCTCAGTGAAATGGCATATTGCTAGGCGAACATTCTATAGCTCGTCCCTCCGATTTTCATCTATGATGTAGCCGTCTTTATCATCCTCAATCACGCATACAGGTGTCCCCAAAGTGGTGCTGCCACTGCATCTTTCACCGTACTAAAACCAAGATGTCCGGCTGACTCTGGATCCAAATTATGTTGTCTATACCAGTTTAAGGGCATATGAATCACGCCCCATCTCAATCTGCTCTGCGCAACCCTTTCGAGATAGATTTCATCTTCAGTCACACATCCCTCTTCATCCACGTTTGATTCTCTATTGTCGCCAAGCAATGCGTATTTCCCCCCCAAGACCGCGTGTGGATTTACCGAATTTTGGAAGTCTAAATATCGATTCAGTAGATAATATAGTATCATCAGAATTAGTTGCCTTTATAATAACGTGGGTCAGCTTAAAGGCATAACTGTCAGAAATAAGCGAGCCAGTCAATTGGAGGTTCAGAAGTGTGTTCTGTCTGTGTTGAGAGCGCATCTTGCTGTCTCTCTGAGATGTGTACTAATAAATAGTGTGGCGGGTTCACAGGGGTTGAGCAGTCCCTGCTCACCCCTTGACATATTAGCCCGCATCAATCCATCCAAATTAACCATCAATTCTGACAATAACAAGCTGCCGACAGAGCTAACGAGTTGCAGCCAGGAACGACGATATTTGGTAGTAGTCGGCTAAAGAAGCTCCAAATTATAGTCTACCTAGATAAGATATCAGTAATAGCATATAACGTTAAATTAATTAATTATTTTTTAAATATATTATTTTTATTATATACAGGTGATTAATAAACTATATAAAGTTTATATAAAAACTTTTATTTTTTTAATATAAATTTAGTTTTAAATATTTATTTATTAAATATTTTAATTTAAAATATAATTCTTTATATTTAATATATTTTTTTAAAAAATATTTTTTATAAATAATCTTATTAATTTATTAATAATTATATTAATAATAAAAATATATTTAATTTATAAAATATAATACAAAAATATTAATTATAATTAATAATTATAAATATTAATATAATAATATTTTTTATAATTAATTTAATTATTTATTAATTATTTAAAATAATTTTTAATTTTTTTATTAATTAATTAATAAATATTATTTTTTTTAAAATTTAATTAATATTATAAATTTAATTTTAATATTATTTATAAATTAATAATATATTGTTACGAAGTGGCTGTGGCCCGATCTGGTAAGGGGCCATAGGGAGGGGCCAGTGTTCCTGACCCGCACTGGGCTACTGAGGGGTCACGTGCTGGCTCACTCGGCTCACTGGTGATCCAGGCTCACTCGGCTCACTGGTGATCCAGGCTCACTCGGCTCACTGGTGATCCAGGCTCACTTGGCTCACTGGTGATCCAGGCTCACTCGGCTTGCTGGCCCTCGGATGGGCTCTCGCTTTTTTCTCCCCTTTGTGTCTATATAATCTCATGACTTTCCTGTATCTAGTCACTCGTTTATTCTAGTTCTCTAGCTATCAATCTCAGTTCTCATTTCAGTCTTACTTGAAGACACCTAAGAGCGACTACTATTCTATTGCGACTAGATTAGTGGTGGGAGTACCTGAAAACCTCCCTTACGGACCACCTGCTGTTAGTCTTATTGTTACCTGCAAATCAAGAACCCATTTCACGTACGTCTTATATATCTTTCGATATATAAGAGGTCCGTAACATATATTTTCTATTAATTCTTAATTATTTTATTTTATTTTATTATTATTTTATAATAATATAATAATTTATAAAAAAAGATTATTATTAAATATATAAATATTTTTATTTTAATTTTATTATATTAAAAAAATAATTAATATTTTTTATATAAATGTAATATATTAAAAATTAATATTAATTTAATTTCTAAATATATTATAATTATTAAATTAATTATAAATAACTTTTTAATGAATATTTTATAGATTATTATAAATAATTTAAATTTATATAAAATATAATTAATAAATATAATATATAAATTAAAAATATTTATAGTTTTAATAAGATTAAATCTTTAATAAATAAAATAATTATTAAAATAATTATTATAAGTTTTAAAAAATATAAATATTTTAAGTAAATTAAATTTAAAAATAAAAAATAAATTATTATAAATTAAATTATTAATTTTAAAATTAATTAATATTATTATATATTATTTTTTAAATAAAGTTTATTTTATATTTTAATATTATAATATTATTTTATTATTAAATTAAATTATAAATCTTTTAAATAATACTTAAATTAATAATAATATAAATATTAATTAAATAAAATATTTTAATAATTATATTTAAAACTAATTTAAAAATAATTATAAAAATAATTATTAAATAAGATTTAAAAAATATTATTAATTTAATAATATTATTATATTTTATATATTTATTTATTTATTATATAAACTTTAATTTTTTAATTTAATTTTCTTTTATATTTAAAATAATATTATTAAATCTATATTAAAAAATAGATTTTCTTTATAGGTTTTATATATATATTTATATATATATTTATATATATATTTATTAAAAGAAATATTTAATTAAATTTTAAAATAATTAAAATTATATTTATATTGAATATTTATAAAATAATTAAAATATCTTTTTTAAATTTTAAATTCTAAAAGTATTTATTATCATATTTAAAATTAAATAATAATTAATTTCTAAATTTATTAATTAAAGTTTTAAGATTTATTAATTTAATTATAAGAATTATATAAAAATTAATATATAAAAATATTTTTTTATATTAAAAAAATAAAGAATTTTATAAAATTAATTATATTTTAAATAAATATTATAATTAATATTTAAATTTTATAGAAATTAAAAAATAATTAACTAATTAAATCAAATAATAGAATAAAAATAATTATTTAATAAAGAAAATATAAATAAATTAATAATAATATAATATTTATAATAAGTTTAAATATAATATATAAATTTATTAAATAGAAATAAAGATATTTAATAAAGAAATTATAAATAATATCATTATATATATTTATAAATCTTTATAATTTAAAATAATATTAATAAATAATAAATTATTTATAATAATAAATTTATTTTTATTTTTAAATTAAAATATATAATATTAAATCATTTTAAAATAAAATAATAATTGATTAATAAAATTATAATAATGTTACGGACCTCTTATATATCGGAAGATATATAAGACGTACGCGGGGGTTCTTGATTTGCAGGTAACAATAAGACTAACAGCAGGTGGTCCGTAAGGGAGGTTTTACTGGTACTCCCACCACTAGTCTAGTCGCGATAGAATAGTAGTCGCTCTTAGATGTTCAAAGTATGAAGTGAAATAAGAGTGTGAGATTGATAGCTAGAGAGCTAGGATAAACGAGTGACTAGATACAGGAAATCCTGATCATTATATAGGCATAGGAAATGTAAGAGATCCAAGACTCACTTCCTCCTCTTGGTGATCCAGGGCTCACTGGCTCACCACCGTGATCCAGTGATCCAACACTCACTGGCTCACCACCGTGATCCAGTGATCCATCACGTGACCTGTCCCAGTTGGGACCTCCCTTCCCCTCCTCTGGCCCGGCGCCTCATTCTTTTCCTGCGCTTGGCCCATTGAGTTGGCCACCCTCCTGTTGGTTCGTAACAAATAATTAAAGTATTTTATAAATAATATTAAATTAAATAATTATAATTTTATATATAATTAGATTTATTTCTTTAATAATAAAAAGCTTTTTATTATATAATTAATTTATTATAAAAATTAATTATTTTTATTTTTATTAAAATATATATTTTAAAAATAAATATATTTTTAGATTTAATAATCTTTTAATATATAAAAACTATAAAAGTTAAATTAAACTTTTTTAAAATTTTAAATTATTTTCATATTAATAAATTATAAAGAATATATAAATATTATTTAAAAACTAAATAATTCTTAAAATAAATTATAAAGAAATATATATATTATAGGAATAATGAAGATTATATAATATATAATTTTAAAAAATAATTTAACTAAAAATAAAACATTATTAATAATACTAAGCTAATATTATTAATAAATTTAAATAATTATAAAAAAGTTTTTATATTTAAGCTTAAAATATAATTTAAAAATAAATCTTATTTTAAAAAATAAAATTATATATATAATTAATATTATTATAATATAGATTATAAATAGCTTAAATAATTAATATTTAAAAATATTTAAAAAAGTAAAATAGTTTATTAAATATTAAAAAATAAAAGAATAAAAAAATAAAAAAATAAAGTTTTTTTATAACCTAAATTATAAAAGATATAAAGAAATAATAAAATATTATTAGTTAAAGTTAAAATTAATATTATATATATTTTTTAATTAATTATTTAATTAATTATTAAAAGTTATAAATATAATAAAATAATATTAATAAAAAATAATAATTTTTTAATATTTAAATATTTAAAATATTATAAAATATTATAAATATTATTAATATATATAAAATAAATTAAAAAATATTTAATTTTTAAAATAAATTATATAAATAATAATAAATAAACTATATATAATAAACTATAAAATTATTATATAAATAAATTATTAAAATAAATAATAATTATATATAAGATATTATGATAGAAAAATATATAAATAATAATAATAAATATTATTAATTATTAAAAATATAATTATTTTAATATATAATTTATAGAAAATAAAAAAATAAAAGATTATATTTTATAATATAATTAAAAATAATAATTAAAAATAATAATTAAAAATAATAATTAAAAAAGATTTTGTTACGGACCTCTTATATATCGAAAGATATATAAGACGTACGCGGGGGTTCTTGATTTGCAGGTAACAATAAGACTAACAGCAGGTGGTCCGTAAGGGAGGTTTGCTGGTACTCCCACCACTAGTCTAGTCGCAATAGAGTAGTAGTCGTCAATAGAAATTGAGATGAGATTGATAGCTAGAGAGCTAGAATAAACGAGTGACTAGATACAGGAAATCATGATCATTATATAGACATAGGAAATAGTAACAGGAACTCCTCATAGCCTGGATCACCGTGAGCCAGTGAGCCAGGTGAGTGGTCACGTGACTGAAAAATGGGAAAGAAGCAAGAGTCAGCAGAACATTGGGCCGCCACCTTGGCCACCTTAGCGCCAACACACATGTTCCCGTAACAGATTTTTTATTTAAAAGAAAACTAGATAAAAAAAAACTTATATTATAAAAACTAAAAAAATATTAAACTAGATATCTATTAAAATATTTTATATAAAGAAATTAAAAAAATAAAAAGTAAAAATAAAAAAAGTTTTTATTTTAAAAATAATAAATAATTAAAATTATTAAG